>JADRCH010000078.1:5724422-5747094 GCA_019843965.1 Rhynchomys soricoides | reverse complement strand
ACAGTCCATCCAGTCCTCCCTGATGTAGCTAGACATCTCCTTTTAAAGGTGAGGAAGTAGAGGCCTGAAGGCTTTATTTTTTTAAAAATAAATTACATGTGTTGATGTGATTGGGCACATGGGACACGGTGCAGTGGAGGACAGAGAATAACTTAAGTTCTCTCCTTCTACCACATGGGTCCTAGAGATTCAATTCAGGTCATTAGACTTGGCAGCAAGCACTTTCACCTACTGAGGCTTCTTGCCAGCTCTGGCTGTGTTTAGTTTTAGTTTTGTTTGTTTGTTTTTTAGAGTTGGTATCTCCATGTCTTTAACCCAGGTTGGCCTCAAACTGACTAGCTGGGGATGATCCTTCTTCCTTTACTGATTAAACCTTAGGATTACAGGCTTGTACTTCCACACCAGACTTGGCCTAGAAAGTTTAAATTCGTTGGCTGAACTCTCAACCTTTCCCCGCAAGGCCTGCTCTCTAAGGGAAGAGCCTGTGGCCCCTAATAAAATATCTAAGGAGTCAGCCAAGGATTTTTGGAGGCCTAACTGGATCCTCAGTTTCAACTGTGTAATCTCAGGCCACTCCAACAGATTTGCGGCCAGGCTTGGTTCCATTTGGTTCTGTGCAGCCTAAAGGCTAGGAGCCCTGGACGTGTCCCTTCTCACTTCCCAGGCAGTGCAAAAAGTGTGGTAACAGGACAGGATGCAAGAGCTGATATGAAACAGAATAGTGGCTGTTCTGAGACCAGCCTGGTCTACAGAGTGAGTTCCTGGACAGGCAGGGCTACACAGAGAAACCCTGTCTCGAAAACCAAAGAAAAAAGAACCTACATGGGGGCTCAGTTTGTAACCCTGAGGCATAAAATCAGCAGATGGCAATGGGGTTTTACATATAGGATAGTGAGGTCTAAGTGCTTTGGGGACAACAGTACTAAGTTCAAAGGCTAGCCAACATACCACGGACTGACTGTGGCACACAAGCTTGGGTGAAGCTTTGCATGCACAGGAAAGAATGTTGAAAAGCTTCTTCCAAGAGAGGCTAGCCTTGGCTGCCCCTCAATACTCCAGTAAAAGAGACAAGAGTAGAAAGTAGGTTTATTCAATGTGGTCACACTAGGGAAAGCAATGAGTAAGTCCAATGACCTCCCAAAGTCACTGAGCTACTGACATGAGGGTTAGGTTTAAATAGAGGGCAGGCAGTACGGGTAATGGGTCCCTTCACTCCTCCCAGGATGGTTATGAGCCAAGGGTGGTGACACATGACTATAATCCCAGGACTCAGGAGGCTGAAGCTAGAGGATCACAGCAAGGCCAATCCTATCTCAGAAAGGAAGGGGGCAGGGCAGGAAAGGAACCTCAAAGGAGACACCTTAAAACTTTTCTACCTCTAAGCTGTCATTTCTCCCCTTGAGACTTTTTTGTAGGCAAAAAATAAATAAATAAATAAAATTGTAGCCTACTTTAATAAAGGTTCAACCTCTCCTTTGCCCACCACCCAGCAGAGGCAGTGGAAGAGAAAAGTTATGAGGAAATGGGGTGGGGGGAAGTGGACCTTTTTAGCAATAGTTCTTTGGGGCCAAGCTCAATCTTCTTTGTCAGCAGTCCAGTCCCGTAGCAAACACCAAATACGAATCAGCAGCGCAGACCTGTTCTCTAGGCAGGCAGACACCACACATGAACCAGCAGCTGTAGTTCAATCCTGAAGAAGCCTTCACGACTTCTCAGCTGGCCCAAGACAAGGCTACGGAAGTGGCAAGAAACTGCAGGAACTTCACAAGAAGTTCTTTGGTGAGTTTCTCTCGGGCACAACCACGAGTGGAGCTCAACAACGCTATGTAAGGCGAACCAATACATTCATGTCCTTAGCAAAGAATAGCGAGGCTGAGCAAACCAATATACCTCTCCTGTTGTCTGTGGGGTCATATTTATACTTCATCACGTGTTCTTTCTCGTGTCTGCTATAGCAAACCATCCTATGTGCCCCAGCAAAACATCATTTGACATAACTGGCTTTCTAAACAAATCAGAAGTTTCCACTTCACTTTTCTAGAATGTTATGCCTATGAAAGACTCAGGACTAGAAAGACAAGGGGATCTGAGCAAGTGTCTGTGGGAATCTCCACACAGTAGTTGATATTCCTCCAAAGCTCCAGTTCCCAACCCTTTACTGCCCCACTTTGCTGAGGCCTCGGTCAGATGAATAAGGAACCTGGCAGGACTGTCTCAGGCAGATAGTCTTTCGGGAAAGATCCAGGGAGACTGAGCTGGAGGCTCTGTTCAGGTACAGTAGCTAAGGGACAACTCTCAGAACTGTCATCTCAGCTGAGACTTCATTTATTCAGGGACCCCTGAGCATGTGAAGCACTGGGGGCAGAGGCATAAGTTTGCATATTTAGGGGACTCTGACTGGACCGGAGTAAAATGGAATAGAAAAAGAGTTGAGGCAGGCAGGCCACTAATTACAAGGCCCCTTGAGGTCCTAAAAGTTTAGATTTCACTGTAGTTCCAAAGGGGACCCAGATGATGGTGACACACTTCTGTCATCCCAGCACCGAGGGGCAAGAGCATTTCCACAGTTGGAGGTCATCCTGATCTACATAGCAGTTTCCAGGCTGGCCAGAGCTATGTAGCAAGCCACAGGGACACAGAAAGGAGACTGAAGCCAGTCCTATGGGTAGAGATAGAATGATGGGAAGAGAAAGGGGACACACTTCACAGGAAGCGTCGGTAGATAGTTCTTGCGGTGTTGTATTGACATCCACTGGGGAGTCGTGCCAGCAACAGCTGGAGGGGTGCTCTAGCAGGAGAAGCACTTGCTGTGTGTAGATCTGACAACCTGAGTTTGATCCCCAGGACCCTTTGTGGAGAAACAAATCTGACTCCTAAAAGTTGTTTTATTAGTGTTTAAAAGGAAAACTGGAAGTGACAAACATCGGAACTTTGGAAGTGCCTGGAAGAGGAAGGTGGAAGAGAGAGGGAGAAAGAACGCTGTGCTTTGAGTTAGGCTGATATGGAGGTCAGCCACATGGCCTACGAGCAGCCACAGGGTGGAGGGGAGCTTTGGACAAGCAGGGACAAGCTCCATGTGTTATGTCTTGAGAACAGATCATGGGAAGAAAAGGGCCAGGGAGACAGACTTGCAAAGCTGCATGGCTGTAGCTCTGTAAGTGACTGTCCAATACATTTTATATTTATATGTATGTGCGCTTTACCTGCATGTGCACCTGTATGCCACATTCATGCCTGAGGTGGCCAGTAGAGCACATCAGATCTCCTGAATTAGAAACGAAACTACAGATGGTTTTAAGCTACCTTGTGGATACTAAGAATTAAACCCGGGTCCTCTGGACGAGCAGCAGCCAGTACTCATGACCACTGAGCCATCTCTTCAGTCCCCCAAATAATTTTTCTTAAAGTTACTCAAAGTCCCAGTTAAGACTAGAGAGTCTGGGGCTGGACAAATGGCTCAGCAGTTAAGAGCACAGACTGCTCTGCTGAAGGTATTGAGTTCAAATCCCAGCAACCACACGGTGGCTCACAACCATCTGTAATGAGATCTGATGCCCTCTTCTGGGGTGTCTGAAGACAGCTACAGCGAGTGGGGAAGAAAAAGTGTCTGAAGACAATGACAGTGTACTTAAGTAAATAAATAAATCTTTAAAAAAAAAAAAGACTAGAGAGTCCAAGAAGGACTTCCCACCTATTGAATAGCCTTGATGTCTTTAATTTGATTACACAACTTCTGAGGTGTTTTTGATTAGAGAGTTAAATGAAAGTCAGAAAGGGTTCAGACTTTGGACGAGAGTAGACAAGAATGAAGAAATGACCACAGCCTTCAGAACAGAAGGGCAACCAGAGGAAGCAGGGCACCCCAGAGAACCTTCACCCTCTGTGCTGATGAGTTTTGTGTCAACTTGGCACAAGCTAGAGTCATCAGGGAGGAGAGACCTCAATTGACAAATGCCTCAGTCAGACTGGCCCGTAGGTGAGTCTGTAGGGCGTTTTCTTGATACTGATTGATGTGGGAGGGCCCAGCCCACTGTGGGCAGTGCCACCCCTGGGCAGGTCGTCCTGGGTTGTAGAAGGAAGCAGGTTGAGGAAGCCATGGGGAGCCAGCCAGTAAGCAGGGTTCCTCTATGGTCTCTGCTCCAGGTTCCTATTCTGCTCAAGTTCCTGTCATGGCTTCCCTCAATGGTGAAGTGTAAGCCCTTTCCTCCCCAAATTGGTTTTGGTTATGGTCTTTATCACAGCAATAGAAAGCAAATTAACACACTGTTTCTGCCCATGGATGTACTCTGTGATGTTGTTGATAGCTCTGTCCCATTATAGCAGGAATTGCACAGAATCAAACACTTCAACCAAGCCTGCCACATAATACAAACTTCAAAACTGTGACCAAATGTATGTGTCTGTGGAGATACAGTTGGATGGTGCATAGTGGACAGATACATGAGTGGGTACACACATGGATGGCTATGCGGTCAGGTGCATGGGTAGTTGGATGAATGACTATACTTCTGCTCCTTAAAATAATCATACAGAGTGGTAGGATTTATTGGGCTAGCCAGATGGCTCAATGGGTAAAAGTGCTCACTGTACAAGCCTGAAGACCTGAGTTTGATCCCCAGACCCCATGGTGGTAGGAGAGACATACTCCTGAAGATTGTCCTTTGACCTCCACAAGTATGCCATGGTATGACACACACACACACACTTAACTTTTTAAAAATTTAACAATTCAATGTGTATAGTTCCAGTCATGTGGATGCCAACAGACAGGACCCCACATCAGAAAAAAATATGCAGAAGTTTTTTGTTTGAGACACTATGCAGCCTGGTTGGCCTTGTACTTGCTGTGTAGCTCAGAGTTTCCTCAAACTCATAGCAGTCCCCCTGCTTCAGCATCCAAAGTGCTGGGATTATAAGCATGTGTCACAACACCCAGCTCTCAGAATTCCTTTTCACGAATGACGCAACTGTAGTCCTTCCATGTGCAGGGGAAAGTCCATACACAAACCAGCCTGGCTTCCGTAATGAGTTCTAAGCCTGCCAGTGCTACAGAGCCAGAGACTGCCTGCAAAAAAACAAGGCAGCCCTGCACACTGTGTGTTCTAGGCAGGTACTGGGAGGAAGAGGCATCCTGGGCACTCAGGATGTCCTGTGAAGGCTCCTGAGAGACCGGAGAGCAGGAGGCTGGTGTGTGCTGGAGGGGAAGAAGGTGGCCACGTTTCCATAGGACAGTGTGTTAAAGGACAAGCTTGTTTGTGTGAAGAAAAAATAAGAGCTGTTTACGTGAGCATAGAAAAGAATCTCGGAGGGTTACACCCAAAGGCTGTGAGCAGAAGCTTCCATCTCAGGAGAGGCTTTGAAAAGCTGTTTACTTGAGTGATCCTTCCTGGCTCTTCTGGTCGGGGGTGTGGCTCAGTGGTAAAGCATTACCTCGCATTTACTAAGTACATGAAAGCTGAGCTCCAGCACCACACACACACACACACACACACACACACACACACACACACACCGTTTATTAGGAGAAATACTCCTAGTTTGATTTTTATATTAGAATGAGTTAGATTTGTTGTTTGAGACAGGATCCCCCTACTGCATCAGCTACCCTCAAACTTGCTAGGAAGTCAGAGATGACCTTGAACTTCTGAACCGATGTCTCTACCCACCACCCACCCCCAAGTGCTCAGATGACAGGCGTGTACCACCAGGTCCAGTTTATTTGGTGCTGAGGATGGAACTCATGACTCCACATGCTAAACAAGCCCTCTACCCCCAAACCTGAATTAGTTTTTGCCATTTAACAATATTAATTATAAGAATATTGTAAACAAAAATCCCTCCATATTTCTGCCCCACTCTGGATAAAAAGCCAAGTTCTTAGCCTGGCGTTCAGACCCGTTTAGAAACAACCACTCTGACCCTCTGCCCAGCTCCCTCAGATCCCTACCACCTGTCTGATAATATCACTCAGTGTCTGGAACTAGCTCCTGTCTCCAAACCTCATCCTTCCCCCTCTGAATCAATGCGTGCTCCCGACTCTGTGTCCATATGGTACCAAACACTCACTGCACAGAAAATGAGAGCCTAGGATCCCGTTTTCTCTCCCCAGCCCCGATGTTAGAATAACATCTGGCCATATTGAAGGAAAGGAATGGAGGGAAGGGAATCATCAAAAGAGAGGACCAGACACAGGAGAAACTAAGGTAGGCATGATAAATGTCACTTGCCCAAATCTCCTTGAGAGTAGCTACCCAGCTGGCCCAGGCTCTCTGCCACCTAACACCCAACCCCCAACCCCCCAGCACAGAGCCGCTTTCACACAGCCGTGCCACGCCAAACAGCCTTCCTGGTCCGGCTTGCCAAGGGCTGTCTGTGCTGATTCACTGGTGACTGGACTCCAATTATTTGTAGAGCCAGAACGGCAGTGGAGCCACCAAAGCAGCTGACCAAGGACATATTGATTTGTCCTGGGTTCCTTGCTGTCATCTGAGCCAGCCACACAGAAAGATAAAGACTCCAAAGAACTCGCCCCCAGCAATCTATCCTGCTTAAGCCTCCTACGGCCAAGTCCAGTCCTTTGGATAACCCGCCAACTCTGCCTTTTCCAGCCCAAGCCTGACCATCACTCACCGGGGAGTCATGGTTCATAGCACGAGACCTGGAGTCAGCCATCCTGTGTTGGGCTCAAGGCTTACTGAGTCAAAGGGCGTTTGTAAATTGACTCTCCAGTGATGCCCCAAGCTGCCCACTAATTGGGCACAATGCCATTGACATGCCCCACCAGTGTACAGGACCATGCACACTCCCATATGCCTTCGATCATTTCTGACCTGTTGGAATAAACAAGCAAGATTAGGATTTTTTTTAAAGATATTTGTATCCCATCTATGAATTGTCTATTTCCACTGTCTATTTCTAAACTGAGGTAATGTTTTCTTAACTTACTTGTAGTGCCTTATGTATGAATGTCAACCGCTGCTATATATGTATTAAAGTATTGCTCTCAGGCTGGAGAGATGGCTCAGCGATTAAGAGCACTGACTGCTCTTCCAAAAGTTCTGAGTTCAAATCCCAGCAACCACATGGTGGCTCACAACCATCTGTAATGGGGTCAGATGCCCTCTTCTGGTGTGTCTGAACAACAGTGTACTCATACATAAAATAAATAAATAAATCTTTAAAGTATTGCTCTCATTTAGTAAATTATCTTTAGATTTGGTTTAGTATTGTTTTTCCTTATGGAGGCTCCTTACCAAGCCTGAACTAAGACACACAAGAGTTGTTTACACACAAGAGTAGTGTACTGACAGCAGAGTGTACACTAGGTTGAAAGTGAGAGACTAGTTTTATGTTTGTTTTTTTGAAGCAGGGTCTTACTGTGTAGCCCTGGCTGGCCTGCAACTAGCTCTGTAGACCAGGCTAACCTCAAACTCAGAGTCTGCCTGCCTCTACTTCCAGAGTGCTGGTATTAAAGACGTGTGCCACCACACCCAGCCAAAGAGCCTAGGTTTTCACCTTAGCCTTTTTGTTTGTTTACTGCATTCATTTTTTAAAAAGATTTATTCATTTTACTTATGTGAGTACATTGTATGTATCTGTCTTCAGACACCCCAGAAGACATCGGATCCTGTTACAGATGGTTGTGAGGCACCATATGGTTTCTGGGAATTGAACTCAGGACCTCTGGAAGAGCGGACAGTGCTCTTAACCACTGAGCCATCTCTCCAGCCCCATTGGGTTCATTTATTATTTGCTTATATGTGTGTGCATGGGATAGCACACCACAGAGCATCTGTGGAGGGACAACTTTCAGGAGCTGGTTCTCTCCTTCTACCACGTGGATTCCAGGGGCTGAACTCAGGCTGCCGTAGACCAGCCTGGTCATGAACTCACAGAAACCCCCCTGCCTCTGCCTTCTGAAAGGTAGAATTAAAGGTGTGTACCACCTCACTCCTGTTTGGTTTTTAGTTTTGGTGATGGTGTTGTTTTTAAACAGTCTCACCCATAGGTCAGGCTGGCCTTGAACTTGCTACATAGAAGAGGCTAATCTTGAACTCCTGATCCTCCTGCCTCCTAAATTCTGGAAATTATAGCTGTATGTCGTCATCTAACATCCATGTGAACACGGCAATTCCAAGCATGTGCCACCATGCCTAGCTTTACGTGGTGCTGGAGATGGAGCCCAGGGCTTCATACATGCTAGGCAAGCACTCTACCAAGGACCTTGATCTCAGTGCCGCATCCGTTAGTAATGAGCAGTGGAATTCAAATAGTTCTAAGGCCTTAGCACATCCACCTTCTGGACCAGTACTGTCCACAGAACCCCATGAAGTGATGGAAAGGCTTTTACACCCACCAGTGTGGCAACCATCAGACATCTGTGGCTATGAACTCTTGGCCTGTAGCTAGCAGAGCTGAGGAGTTCAGTTCTCCTTCCTTGCTTTTTTTCTTCGTTTCTCTGAGTGTTTTGGGTCAGTTTCACTATATAGCCTAGGCTGACCACCAGCTTCCAACCTCCTGCTTCCACCTTCCAAGAAGAACTAAGTTTACCTTAAAATATAAATAGTCCCGCCCGGCAGTGATGGCGCATGCCTTTAATCCCAGCACTCAGGAGGCAGAGGCAAGCAGATTTCTGAATTCGAGGCCAGCCTGGTCTACAGAGTGAGTTCCATGACAGCCAGTGCTACACAAAGAAACCCTGTCTCCAAAAAACAAAACAAAACAAAAAGTCCCAAAGTGCTGATGGCCACGATATTGAACTGGGCAGGTGTAGAGGCCCACACCTCGGAAGGAGCTACAATATAGAGTAATTCTATCAGGTAGGAGTCAGAAGCCCCCGTGTGACTTGGGTGGGCTCCATCTAGCTCCCTCAGCCTCGGTTTCCTTATCTGCTCAGTAGTAGCATTCACAGTAGTTTTGATTTGTGAGTATGCATAAAAGCCTAGGTCTGATATGGCAAAAATGAAGCTTGCTGTAGTGTAGGTAGTCAGGTGGGCTTCTCTGAGGAAGTAGCAGAAGTCAGCCAGGGGAGGCAGCGTTGGTGGAGAGGAGACAGCTGGCTCATAACAGGAGAGGAAAAAAAGTGTAAGAGTCCAGAATCTTCTAGAGGCTAGCAGGGAACACGAGCCTGATGCTGCATTTTGATCTATATATCAGAGAGCCATGGGAGGTATCATTGGAAAGACCGTAAACCTAAACCAGATCCATATGGCCTTTGCCTTCCCATGGGAATCAGAAATTTATCCCAATTCACCTTCCCTCTCTCTACCTGCTGCCAGGTCTCAAAACACCTCTTGTCTCAGTACACAGGTGTCTGAGCTGCCTTCTTTCTAAGATGTGCCCTGGGTTCAGATACCAGCCTGGTCACTCCTTGGCCGTATGGCTTCAAGGAAATCATTAACCTGTTTCACCTTCCCTGTCTTCACTGGAGAAGGACACCTTCTTCACACAGTTACATAAGACACCAGAGAAAAGGGCATGACACAGAGATGCCCAGGAAGTGGAGCGGAGACACCCAGAGACGGGGAGGGATGGGCTGGCTGAGATCTCTCTTGGCCAGCCTATCCGAAGGCTAGGCTACCTTCAAAGAGGCCTGTTTATTCTAAAGTAGGTCTTCTGGATCTTTCTAAACTCCTGCCCAGAGGCCAGATGCAGGCTGTGGGCATGGAGCTTACATAACCTGGCAGGACCTTTCACCCATTGATGAGGGTTGTGTGCACCATGGAGAAGTGCTACAGGGTCACAGCCCTGTCCTTAGACACCTGCACACACACACACACACACACACACACACACGGACCTTCAGCCTTCGATGGGCTCTGCATATTTGCTAAATTCTTAGTCATAATCCTCAGACCGCACCTGTTTTTAAAGGTCAGCGTCAGCGGCTTGGCTTGACGTATAGTGGTGAAATACTGCGAAGATAAGACTAGATAAGACTAGTGGAGATTAGACAGGATCGGGATCCCCGGGGATAAACAGCCACTTAGGATATTGCTGGCAAACTGCGCTCTCAACTCTGGGACCTGGAGCCAGGTGTGGGCATTCCTGAGTTTCAGTTTTCTCACTTGTGAAATGGATTTTGTGACCATACTAGCTGTGTGGATCTGACAGTGTCCAAAGAGTGCCATCTATAATGTAGGATATACTCTCTGCGTTATAGAATGTACAGAAAGGGCGTTGTGAATTACCCAGCAACAGAAAGCACTCATCTGATCCAGGCTATTAACAGCCTGATGTCGGCGAAGCTTTGAGACGGGATTTTATAGGTGCCAGGCTGGCCTAAAACTTGATACACAGCCAAAGATGACCCTGAGACCCTGACCCTCCTGATGCCGCTCTCAAGTTGCAGATGTGGGCCACACCAAATGTGATCCACCAGATGTGCGCCACCATGTGTACGCCACAGCACCTGGTTTATGGGAGCTGAGGATCCAGCCCCAGGCTTTGTGAATGCTAGGCAAGCACTCTACCAACTGAGGTAGAGCCGCAGCTTTGCCCTCGCTGCTGCATAATGTTGCGCTTCTACCCGTCTGGCCCTCCCCAGGGACAATAAGGAACTTATCCTGCTGGGGTTTCCCATGAATCCGAACTTCCTGACAGCCTGGGATCAGGGCCTGGGATCTGGGTACCCTAAATTTTTAATGTTCTGCTTAACCTTAGGACCTGCTGCTCCCTCACATTTCAGTCCCCACTCAGGGAACCGTGAAGGATGGGTAGGTTGATGTTTGTTCCAAAGTCTGTGCTCTGATTCCACCTCTCAGGTCCAGACTCTGTGCCTAGTCCCCTCCTCGCTCCAATCATTCAGTCAACAAGGGTCTCTTCAGCTTCAACCCCTGCCTCTGCTGCTGAGTGAGCTTGGGCAAGTTGCTTAACCTCTCTCTGCTTCCATTTTGGTGCTCTAAAATATGAGTCATCCAAATGGCCATTTTGAAGATGTTTGTGAGAAGCGAATTTAAAAATGGAGGGCTGGAGAGCGGGCTCAGTACTCTTCCAGACCAACCAAGTGCAGTTCCCAGCATTCTGTGATCCCTGTGGGAGATCACAACTGGCTGCAGTTCCAGTTCCAGGGGATCAAACATTTTCTTCTGGGTTTCACAAGTACCGCATACACATGCTGCACAGACATAATTTCGGGCAAAACATCCTGTGCATAATAAAAAATAAATTAAACTTTTTGAAAAACAGAGTACTCACTGTATGTGCTAGGTGCTGTTATAGGCACTGGGAGAGAAAGGTGAACTGTAGGTTTGTTACAGCAAGAGAGACTCCAATCACCACCCCAGTGATACAGCCCCAAGGCAGCATGGTGTTGACCACCCTGCTTTATTTAAGGGTCTCGACGTTTCCCACTGTGCTTATCACAAGCAATAGCAACGCCATCTGTGTGTTGGCCTCAACCTGCGTGCTGTGCCCTGGGCTAAGTAAGATCTGCTGTAACTGGGTACACCCTCTCCCGTTGAGGCTAGACAAGGCAGCCTAGTTAGGGAAACAGGATCCACAGACAGGAAACAGAGTGAGGGACACCCCCAGCTCCAGTTGTTGGGGCACTCACATGAAGACCAGACTGTACATCTGCTACATATGTCCAGGGGGCCTAGGTCCAACCCATGCTTGCTCTTTGGTTGATGGTTCAGTCTCTGGGAGCCCCAAGGGTCCAGGTTAGTTGACTCTGTTGGTCTTCCTGTGGAGTTCCTGTCCCCTCCAGGTCCCTCAGTCCTTCCTGCAACTCTTTCACAAGAAAGAGTTGTGTACCCATGAGGGCCTCCTCCGTCTCAGAAGAGAAGGACATGAGGGATGGGGGAGGGGATTGTGAGAGGGAGACAGGGAGGAGAGGGGCCCGGATCAGGATGCAAAGTGAACAAATTACTTAATGGAAAACAAAACAAAACAAAACAAAACAGGAAACGATCTGCTATAACAGAAGGAATAAAGATCCAGCGAGGCTTTATTCCTCCCATCCCCGCCCCACTCCAGCCCCCACCCCCCACCTAGGACCTTACAGCATGGACCAGAAAGTAACCATGAAGGAACCTGAGGATATTAGGGGATAATTATTAAACAGGAGCTCTGAGGCTCCCAGAGGGCAGGGCTGTCCTTATTATGATAGCCTGTGGCCGCTGCTGGGGCTTAGCAGAAACACCCAGGTTTTAGTGGCATTTCTTCTCTTCCCCCTATTTACCATAACTGGACTCTGCACTGCACTGGCCACTTACGACGCTGCCCAGAGGTTAAACATGGCATCCCTGCATGGAAGCGTTCCTACTTCTCCTCACAATCCCATGGGGAGGAAAGATGAAGAGACTGAGGTACAGAGAGACAGCATTATACCTATCGTGCCTGAGGAGTCACTGATGCAGCTGGCTCCAGACCATTCCAGTCCTGAGCCTGAACTCTTGACCAAAGCTATGAGGGACATAACTGAGAGAGAGAGAGAGAGAGAGAGAGAGAGAGAGAGAGAGAGAGAGAGAAAGCCAGCCTTGCCCAACACGCCTTTGTTTGCTCCCTAAACAAGGTCAGATGGGAAGAGAGAGAAAGTTTTGGGCCAGGGAGATGGCTCAGCAGGTGAAAGTCACTTGCCACGGAGTCTCACGACCTGAGTTCCATCCTCAGGTCCCACTTGGTAGAAGTGGAGAACTGACCCCCAAAAGCTATCCTCCGACCTCCACACATGAACAAATGAGTACACACACAAATTAATAAAAATGATATCTTTGTTAGGGTTTTACTGCTGTGAGCAGACACCATGACCAAGGCAACTCTTACAAAGACAACATTTAATTGGGGCTGGCTTACAGGTTCAGAGCTTAGTCCATTATCATCAGGGCAGGAACTTGGCAGCATCCAGGCAGGCATGGTGCAGGAGGAGCTGAGAGTTCTACATCTTCATCTGAAGGCCGCTAGAACACTAGCTTCCAGGCAGCTAGACCAAGGGTTTTAAAGCCCATGCCCACAGTTACACACTTTCTCCAACAAGGCCACACTCTACTCCTTGGACCAAGCATATTCAAACCACCACAAAAATAAATAAATAAAATAACATGTGAAAAGTAAAAATCCTGAAACCATGCGTACATTACACACTAACTCCTTGTTCTGTTCCACACCAGACTGGCCAGAATGGTTTCATACCATGCTTCTGTGGTTTTATCTCCTCTGAGTAGCTCATCTAAAAGGACCATGTGGTTGTTTGCTTTCTGTTCCTTGCTCCTTGTCATGTGGACTCAGGGAAATCGGGTCTGACAGAGGAAGGCAAAGGCAGGGAGATGCGATCAGGGGCTGGCTTCCCTCCAAAGGCTAATGTGGGAGATTGCTGGCTTCTCTAAGGAGTTAGAAGCAAGGCTGGGGTTTTGACAAATGATTGGAGCTGCATTTGTATATGACTGTGAGATCATAACACAAGTGTTGATTACTGAACCCTGGTCCTCTGCAAAAGCAACAAGTGCTCTTAATCACGGAGCCCGTCTCTTAAGGCCCCCCCCCCCCACTGTTTTATTAATTTGTGATTTCAAAAAGTGTTCATTGGGCCCAGCTGATCTCTTTTTTTTCTTGTCACCTTTGATGTCATAGCCAGGTTGTCATTGCCAAGCCAATGTCATGGGGCTGCTGCCCTTTGCTTTCTTCTGAGGGTTTTATAGTTTCCAGGTCTAGCATTGAGGTCTTTCATCCATTTTGAGTTAATGTTTGTAACCAGTGTGAGATACAAATTGTTTTTCAGTGATGCTCCTTGGAGGATTGTGTTTTGGTCCTCCTGTGTGATCGTGCCAACCTTGCCAAGATCATTTGACCTCACCCATGAGGGCTGACTGTTCAGCTGAGTTCTGTTCGCTGTTCTCTCGGTCTTTACGCTTGGTCACTCTCTTGGCTGCTGCAGGTTTGCATTGCCTTTGTTTCTATTTTCATTTTAGATTATGTGTATGAGGCTTTTACTTCGTGTATGTGCACCATATGTATGTCTGGTACCCTTGGAGGCCAGAAATGGGCATGAGACTGGAGTTACAGATGGTTGTGAGCCATGTTGTAGGAACTGAACCCAGGTCTTCTGGAAGAACATCCAGTGCTCTTAACCGCTGAGCCATCTCTCCAGTACCATACCTCCGCCCTTTATTTTAAAAAACAAATAAACAGACTAGTATGTATGTGTATATGTCTGTGTGACTGCCTGCCAGTGTGTAGGTGCCTGTGGTGGCCAGAAAGGTCTTGGACCCTTTGGACCTAGAGTTGTAGGTTGTAGTGAGTCACCCAACATGGGTGCTAGGAACAAAAATTCAGGTCCTCCTGAGCAGGAAGCGCTCTTAACCACTGAACCATCTCTTTAGCACTGTATAAAGTTTTGAAACCAGGAAGTATGAGTTTGTGAGTTCTCTGGCTTTGTTCTTCAAACTTGAGGGTAAGGTTGGTTCTTGGGGTATCTTGAGAATTTTAGGATGGGTTTTTTTTTCTGCATCAGACATGCACACACAGTGTGGGGGGGGGAGGAAGCCATTAAGATTTTGATAGTGATTTCACAGTATCTGTAAATTGACTTGGGCCTCTTCATGGTGTATTTTCCAGCCAAAGAACACACAGAATATATTTTTGCCATTTATTTATGCCATTAATTTCCTTCAGGGATATTTTATATTTTCAGTTTATAGTCTTTTTACCACCTTGGTAAATAAAGCCAATTCCTATGTATTTTATGCTTTTTTTTCCCCCTTGAGACAGGATGTCCCTGTGTAGCCTTGGCTGGAACTCACTCTGTAGATCAGGCTGGCCTCAAACTCACAGAGAGAACCACCTGCCTCTGATGCCTTAGTGTTGAGATTCAGGGTGCATGTCACCATGCCCAGCTATTCATATAATTTCCTTTTCAGAAATTTTTTTGTTGCTAATGTAGAGAAATGGAATTGAGCCAGGGGTGGTGAGATCCTGAGTTCAAAGCCTGGACTAAATATGCAGACCCTGTTTCAAGACTGTCTGGGGAGATGGCTTGGTTGAAGCTCTTTCCCAGCAAGCATGAAGACTAGTTCAGATCCCTTGAAACTTACATAAATGTGGGTGTGACAGCCTGTCAGTAATCTAGCCCATGAGGCAGAGGCAGGAGACCCCAGAGCAAGCTGGCTAGCAATACTAACCATATTAGTGAGCTCTGGGTTTGACTGAGAGCCCCTGCCTCGATGCATACCTTAGAGAAGAGAGATCAAAGATGCTTCTCAGCCTCAAAGTTAGACTTTGACTCTCTCTCTCTCTCTCTCACACACACACACACACACACACACACACACACACACAGTGTGCCCACCATATGCAAAAAAACATTAGGAAGACACACATCCTTGAAAAATACTCTGAGCATGATAGGGCTTAACTTTACCTGCAGCTTTGGAAGGCACATGCAGTTATATCTTATGAGTTCAAGGCCAGCCTGATCTACACAGAGAATTCTAGGCCAGCAATAACTACATAGTGAGACTTTGTCTAAAAAAGAAAAGGGGAAAAAAAACCCACAAAAACCCAAATAACAATGAAATGTTGTTAATTTATCTGGGAGACTGTTTCTTGTTGGGAAGGCTACTCAAGTCTCCATAGCAAACCAGAATGCAGGCAAACCGACCTGGGAATCAGGTGGTTCCACGAAGATGGGGGGGGATTACAGGCTTTCAGGTCATGCTGCAGGGAGCTTCTCCTGCATGGCCCTGCAGGCTGGTGGGAGCACCTGGAGTAATTTCTAGGAGCAGAACCCCTGAGCCCAAGGGCAGGAACATCTGAGTTTCCTCTAGGAGGTAGAAGAGGCCCAGCCCAGAAGGCAGAGGACACAGGGTCCCTCCCCTCCACACCTTTGGCTCCCCCTCACCCTGTCCTTTCAAACCCCTACCTCATTTGCCCTTGTGTTTACTGAGCAGATTAACCTTGAGGCCTAGAGTTGCCGTTGTGTTTGGTGAGTGTGCAGGTGTGCCCAGCCTCATCTGGCTCCAGCCACTTCAGTCCTGACACCAATGGTGCTTGTCAAGAAGTTTCACCAAATGGCTAAGCTGAAAACACTTGTCAAAAAAACCCAGCCAAAAACCCAGCCTTGCTTCTAACGCCTTAGAGAACTTGGGAATGTCCCACAGGAGCCTTTGGAGGGAAGCCAGCCCCTGGTCGAATCTCCTTGCCATTGCCTTCCTCTGTCAGACCTGATTTCCCTGACTCACTGTGACTCTGGCAGACAGACATAGAGGTTATGTCTTTTAGGACACTGGAGATCCAATGTCTCTGAGGACATCCCCGAGTGGCTGTCTTGCTATTTCCAAGAAGACTATAGACATTTGCCTGTGACTGAGGATAGGGAGGGTGGAGCAGGGTCACAGAGACCAGGGTAGGGCACTTATCAAGCCCTGTCACCTGTACCCCAGGTGACCTTCCGCAAAAGCTTATCTTATCCAAGGTACATTGTCTAAGCTGTTCTCTGTTACCTGGTGTCTCCTCAAGTTGCCTGGTTCCTCAGACTTAGTATCAGTACACTCCTGGCCTCTCCAGATGGGGAAAGCTGGTCCCTTTCTAGAAACTCTTAGAGAGGCTTGTAGTACCCAAAGCAGGAATATTCTTGAGATCATTATTATTGATGTTTTTGTCCCCTCTGGTCCTCGGTGTGGTGCATACAGCCAGATCCTGTCTGTCTGTCTGTCCATCTGTTTGTTGAAAGTGGGTCTCCTATAGCCCAACTGGCCTCAAATTCCCTATGTGGCTCAAGGTCACCCTGAGCTTCCAATCTTCCTGTCTCTGCCTCCCTAGTGCTGGCATTACAGATACATGCCACTGAACCCAGTGGATGTGGTGCTGAGGATCAATCCCAGTGCTCCAGGAATGCTAATCGAGTCACATCTTCAAGCTCAAGACCTGTATCTTGATCTATATCCCAGCATTTGGAATTGCATCAAGCACAGGAGCCCAGTGGATAGTAGCAGGCTGTTTCAGCCTGCTACCCAGGCCTGAACCCTGCCCCCATCCAATAAGCAACTCACTGAGTATCTGCATCTAATTGTCCCTGTCAGTAAAATGAGGCTAAGAGCTTGTTGTGGTGGCACACACTTTTAGTCCCAGCCCTAAGGAAGCAGAGGCTAGATCTCTGTGGGTTCCAGGCCAGCCCGGGGCTCATAGTGAGTGCTAGGACAGCCTGGGCTACACAGTGAGACCCTGTCTCCAAATAAATAAGTAAAACAAGGCTAAGAATATTTCTTGAGAGTTCAAAGTGAAAATTCTCATGGCTGTGTGGCCCCCAGACATGGGGTCCTAGTGGCCTTGGGCCACAGAGCTCCCCAGGGGCTGCCAAATCAAAGATTCCACTGGCTCCACCCACCTGTGGTCTCTTGAGCTCAGGAATCTGAGAGTTAAAAAGTGATGACACCGCATCTGAGCTCTTTGGGACCAGCATGTCTGTGTACCCATGAAGCTGGGAATCACCCTGGGACCAGACTCCATGGTACAGCTGGTTGTCAGCATTGGTATTGCCTGTTGGGAATATATTTCTCCTGACAGACCCCCAAAGGGAAAGCCCACTGAATTGTCTGAAAGCATCAACAGTTAATTTGTTTTTTTCTAGGCCTGGCAGAGTGTCTTTTTTGTTGTTGTTGTTTTTTGTTTTTTGTTTTTTGTTTTTTTTTTTCCGAGACAGGGTTTCTCTCTGTATAGCTCTGGCAGTCCTGGAACTCACTCTGTAGACCAGGCTGGCCTCTGCCTCCCAAGTGCTGGGATTAAAGGCGTGTACCACCACTGCCTGGCTTGGCAGAGTGTCTTAATTAGGGTTTTCATTGCTGAAAAGAGACACCATGACCAAGGCAACTCTTTTTTTTTTTTTTTAAAGTTGTTTATTTTTTTATATATAAGTACACTGTCACTGTCTTCAAAGACACCAAAAGAGGGCATTATATCCCATTACAGATGGTTGTGAGCCACCATGTGGTTGCTGGGAATCGAACTCAGGACCTCTGGAAGAACAGTCAGTGCTCTTAACCCCTGAGCCATCTCTCCAGCCCCCAAGGCAACTCTTCTACGGGATAATAATTTAATTGGGGCTGGATTTCAGTCCATTATTATCATGGCTGGAAGCACGGCAGCATCCAGGCGTGGGAGGAGCTGAGAGCTCTACATCTTGTTCTGAGGGCAAACAGGAGAAGACTGGGTTCCAAGCAGCTAGAAAGAGGGTCTCAAAGCCCACGCCCACAGTGACACACTTCCTTCAACGAGGCCACACCTACTCCAACAAGGCCATGCCTAGTAATAGCGCCACTCCCCGGGCCAAGCAAGTTCAAACCATCACACAAAGCAAGCACTTGTTTGGCGGATGTTCTGAGCAGATATGTACGGGCTTCATTACAGAAGATACTAGAAGACAGTGAAAACATTAGTTGTCATTTCTTGGCTATGAATGTTTATGGCTTTCCATCGGGTTCTACAGGGACCAATCAATTCTTCCTATGGAAAAAGAATACTACTTGATTTCTAGAAATAGTAGGAGATTACATGAGTAGGTGCCTGTGAGTTACTTGGGTGGGTGCCTGGATTGTAGAAGGTGCTAGCTCATTAAATTGACATTAAATACTGGTTTAATTCATTCTGGTTTGGGATGGAGACCCGACTTAGTGGTTAAGAGCACTTGATGCTCTTGCAGAGGACCCAGGTTTAATTCCTAGCATCCACATAGGGACTCACAACCCTATGTAACTTCAGACCCAGGGGACCTGGCTAACCACTTAGGGCACCTGTCACACATGGGTGTGGTGCATTTAAAACATACAAACAGCCGGGCAGTGGTGGTGCACGCCTTTAATCCAAGCACTTGGGAGGCAGAGGCAGGTGGATTTCTGAGTTCCAGGCCAGCTTGGTCTACAGAGTGAGTTCCAGGACAGCCAGGGCTAGACAGAGGAACCCTGTCTCGAAAAGCCAAACAAACAAACAAAACAACAACAACAAAAAACAAAAACATACAAACAAAATGTTCATATACATAAAGTAATAAATTCTATTGACTTTTTGAGGCAGGGCTTCTCTGTGTAGCCCTGGCTGTCCTGGAACTTGCTCTGTAGACAATGCTGGCCTCAAACTCATAAAGATCTTCATGCCCCTGCCTCCTGAGTGCTGGGATTAAATCCTATGCCTCCATGCCAGGCGTTAGTATTTTTTAATAGAAAAATAATACTAAACTGGGCAATGGTGACATGTGTCTTTAATTCCAACACTCTGAGGAAGAGGCAGGAGGATATCTAAGTTCGAGGCCTGCCTGGTCTACAGAGTGAATTCCAGGACAGCCAGGGCTACATAGAGTGACCCTGTCTGAAACACACAAAAACAAAAAACAGAAAAGCAAAACCAAAAGCTAGTGTTTGGGTGACAGTCCCCTGAGGTCCCTGCCCTGGTGTTTGTCTGACAGCATCCTCCTACATGGGAACTGTTTACCTGACTGAAAGCAATGTTTTTTATGTTTATTTATGTGAATGTGCACCATACGGGTGTGAGATCCCCTGGAACTGGACTTACAGATAGACAGCCGTGGTGCTGGGAACCAAAACCAAGTCCTTTGTAAGAGCAGCAAATGCTCTTAACTACTGAGCCATCTCTCCAGCCCCTTTCGACAGTCTTTACTTTGTAGTCCAGGCTGGCCTGAAACTCATGCCAATCTTTCTAGTTCAGCATCCCCAGTGCTGGGATTACAAGCATGAGTGGCCACACCTGACTTCCATCAGTACCTGCACAACCTTCCAGGAGGGGACACACACCCAAGGAAGCAGGGAAGAAAGCAGGCTGTCATTGGTCTGAGACTTCAACTGGGTTTTTTTTTTTTTTTTTTTTTGGTTTTTTAAGACAGGGTTTCTCTGTGTAGCCCTGGCTGTCTTGGAACTCACTCTGTAGACCAGGCTGGCCTCAAACTCAGAAATCCACCTGCCTCTGCCTCCCAAGCACTGGTCAACTGATTTTCTTTTTCTCTTTCTCCTCCTCCTCCTCCTCCTCCTCCTCCCCCTCCTCCTCCTCCTCCCCCTCCTCCTCCTTCTTCTTCTTCCTTCTTGCTCTGGCCCTGCTCACTCTGGTCCAAAGATTTATTTATTTATTATATGTAAGTACAGTGTAGCTGTCTTCAGACACCAGAAGAGGGCATCAGATCCCATTACAAATGGTTATGAGCCACCATGTGGTTGCTGGGATTTGAACTCAGGACCTCCAGAGTGCTCTTAACCACTGAGCCATCTCTCTAGCCCTCAACTGGTTTTCTAGGTACTTTTTCCATGTCTATGGGCCATGACTGGCCCTCTTGCCCTCATGTCTCCCCCTCCCCACTCTGTGTGGGGAAGAATTGCCCCTGGGGGAACAGCAGAGGACAGTCTCAGGTATTAATCCTCAGGCAACTTTTATCTGGGTCTCTCATCTGCCTGGAACTTTGCCACATAAACCAGACTAGCTGTCCCAGGACCTTCCAGGGATCCGCTCAATTCTATTTCCATCTCCACAGCTGGGATTTGCTGGGATATTCCACCATGCTCTGCTTTTTACTTGAGTTCTGGGGATCTGGACTCTGGTCTTCACTCTTGCAAGACAAGCACTTTACTGACTGAGCCATCTGGCCAGCCCCAGATGGTGAAGCTAAGTGTGGGAGGGGCCATCCACTCTAAGACAAACCTGTGCATTTTCCACTACCTGGGCCCTGCCTCTGCGGAGGAAACCTCTGGCCCTGTAGCCGCCAGCATACCAGGGCAGGCACCAGTGATTTACTGATGCTCCGAGCCTGACCCTGTGCCTTCCGGGAAGCATCTGTGGCTTCTCCCGTCACTGCCACAGAGAGCCTGGGACAAGCTCTGCCGGCCAGCACAGGAAACTCTTCAGTCTGTGTCATCTCTCCCATCTCCGGTAGACAGGAGCCTCTATGAGGTCAGAGGGGAAAGACTCAGCTCAGCTCTTGTTTTTTTCTCTTGCAAAAATGGAAATTGCTTTCTTTATTATACATATAAATGCAGACGTGTGGGGTTTTTCCTTAAAAAAACAAACAAACCAACATTATGCAGAAGCAGGAAGGTTGAAAGAAAAATGTCTCCTTAACCTCTGATCCCATTTCCCAGAAAACACACAGGCACACTCAGCCCCACCCCAGAAATGAAGCTGAACTGTGAATAGTGTGAGATTCGCGATGTTTGTAGTTTGTTTTGTTTGAAGGGATAGGTCTCACTTTGTAGCCCAAAGTGGCCAGAAACTCATGTGGCTCCAAATTGGCCAAGGGAGCTGCCTCAAACTCCCAAATCCTAGGATTATAGAAACAAGCATGTCAGGTTTCATTTTGTTTTGTTTTTGAGACAGGGTCTCCTGTGTAATCAGTCTTACCAAATTGGTATTGAATTTTGTAATTATTATTATCTATTTATTTTATTTTTGAGACAGGGTTTCTCCGTGTAGCCCTGGCTGTCTAGAACTCACAGAGATCTGCCTGCCTCTGTCTCCTGAGGGCTGGGATTAAAGGTGTGTGCCAGCACCGCCACCCTGGGCTCAAACTAGTTTTATTTTGTTTTTTAAAACATCTTATTTACTTTTATGTGTATGACTGTTTTGCCTGTGTTTGTATAAATTGCCTTGTGGGTGCTAAGAACTGAACCTAGATCCCGTGCAAGAACAGTAAGCACTAAGCCATCTCTCCAGGCTCAAAATAGTTTTAATTACCTCACAGTTTTTCTTTTAAACTTTTGTTTTTCTTTTAACTTTGCTGATATGCACTTCTTTAATCCGGGCACTTTAATCTCAGAGGCAGGAGAATCTCTGTGAGTCTAGGCCAAGCAGAGTTACAGAGACAGACCCTATCTTAAAAGTAATAAAAGCCTTTTGGGGCAGCAGTGGCACATGCCTTTAATCCCCGAACTCCGGGAGGCAGAGGCTTGTGGACCTCTGGGTTCAAGGCCAGCCTGGTTAAGAGCTAGTTGACCAGGACAGCCAAGATTAACAGAGAAACCCTTTCTTAAAAAAACAACAAACAACCCCCCCTCTCGTGTGTGTGTGTGTGTGTGTGTGTGTGTGTGTGTGTGTGTGTGTGTGTATATACATCAGAGAACAACTTTCGGGAATTAGTTCCTTTTTCACAGCATTGGTCCTTGGGTTCCAACTCAGGTCAGCAGGCTTTAAGGCACGCACCTTCATCTCTGAGCCACTCAGCCCTAACACGACTTTATGACCCCAACCAGGAGCAGTGCAGTTCTAGAGACCGTGTCCTTCCTAGGACTTGGCGTTCTCAATCTTTTCACCCCACCTGGCGTGGCACAGTGCCTCACTGGCCTCACTGTCACCTCTCCCTGGTATCTTAGTTACATCGCATTGCTGCAAGGAGTTGCCAGACAGAAGCGACTTAGGGAAAGGAGGGCTGGCCTGGGCTAACGTTGGAGGGTACAGCTCATGATAATGGTAGCAGAGGGGGACGCTCTGGTCACAGGGGTCTTCATGGAGAAGCAGAGAGCCGTGAGTGCTTGCCTAGTGCTCAGTTTCAGTTCGGATTTTTTCTCTCTTGTTTACATATTCACTTGACATCCTGCTCTCTTCTCCCCTCCTTGCCACCCGCTCCCACAATTCTTCCCTCCCTCCCTCTGCCCTTCTCCTCTGAGTTTTTGTTTTGTTTTGTTTTTCGAGACAGGGTTTCTCTGTGTAGCCCTGGCTGTCCTGGAACTCACTCTGTAGACCAGGCTGG
>JADRCH010000078.1:5580834-5724022 GCA_019843965.1 Rhynchomys soricoides | reverse complement strand
GCCTGGTCTACAGAGTGAGTTCCAGGACAGCCAGGGCTACACAGAGAAACCTTGTCTCGAAAAAACCAAAAAAAAAAAAAAAAAAAAGAAAGAAAGAAAAAAGAAAAGAAACAAACCTAAAAAAACCAAATAAATCCCATTAAATTTACAGTCAATACTAACTATCACACCTCAGGACTCCCGGACTGGAACTTCTTTCCTGTTATTTGAGGGCTATCCTGGTACATCTTCCTGTATCAATCAATGGAGGTGTAAACTGGAATGAATGATCGTGCTCTAATCCCAGCCTACTGTGGGCTGAGTAGGCAGATTCAGGCTTTGAGGGTAGCCTGGACTACAAAGTGAAACTTCCATTATCTTTTATTGTTGGGTATCAGGAAGAGTGGACAAGTGGGCTACCAATCTAGACCTCTGGCCTACGTTAGTATATACTTCGTATGTGTGCATGCACATGTGTTTACATGCGCACGCGTGTTTGTACGTGCATGGGTCCATGGGTGTTTATGCATGCAGGTCAGACGTCATTCCCAGTGGTCATTCCAGGTTGCTGAGATCTGGGGCTCCCCAACTGGGTGAGGCTGGCTGGTTGGGGAGTTCCAAGATCTCTGTCTCCCCAGCACACCTTCCGAGCCTGTATTTTTAAATGTATTCTGAGGATTAAACGTGGGTGTGACATTTGTGCAACAAACCCACTGAGCCACATCTCCAGCCCCCGCTACATATATTTTTTTTTAATAATGAAATTTAATTGTCAGAGAATTTTAGAGAAATGTTCTGTATAACAGTACAAATCCATGCAGTACTTCTAATGAACAGTTTACTAACAAGTACCAAAGTATAAATTGTGCATAAAATTTTATCTAGTAAACCTGTTTCTACAAATTTATGTTGAGAAAAATATGTATGTACTGTGGAATATCTATCACAGTATTATATACAATGGTGAATTATGAGAAACATGTCAAAATTAAATACATAATTGATAAATTATGAAACTACTTGTAGACATTTCATTTTTTAAATTTTTTTTTCTTTTCTTTTTCTTTTTTTCTTCCGAGACAGGGTTTCTCTGTGTAGCCCTGGCTGTCCTGGAACTCACTCTGTAGCCCAGGCTGGCCTCGAACTCAGAAATCCGCCTGCCTCTACCTCCCGAGTGCTGGGTGACATTTCTATAATAATTAAAATGCTATTTTTTTTTTTTTTTGGCTAAAACTTTAGAAGCCAATATTATCATCTTATACTTTCATATTATAAATATGATTAAAATAAATTAAATCACTTTGTAAGAACATTATGCAATGGAAATTATTTCTGACAGATCAACTCTTACAGTTTTATAAGCCATTCATTTTTCCTCCATTGAAATGACAAAGGAATCTTGACTTCCGTCAAAATAGCACACAACCTAACCCTGTTACATATTTTTAAATCATTTTCTATTTCAGATTTTTTAAGTTTTGTGTGTACATAGGCGTAAGTGTGCCGCAGAATGTGTCTCCATGTACATGTGGGCATGCTCACAAGGCTACTTTCAAGAGTCTGTCCCCCCCTTCCAGCACTTAGGTCCCAGGATTGGATTATGGTCATGAAGGACTAGGAGTCACACAGGTCCTCTAAAAGACAGAAGGACAGGGAGAGGGGCTGGGAACTTCCAAGATGGCCATCTTCTTCCTCACCCTCCCGACCTTAGACAAATCCTGGCAACTTAAACAAAGGCCCTTTGGGCTTTACAAGACCGGATCAGGACATGTTTACACAGCAACTGTGAGCCAATCAGCCATCTTGTCTGTCTTCAAACGGATCAAACCTAAACTAGGGAAGGAAACGCCGTCAAAGACCTTAAAAACCCCCAGCTCTCAGGAAGCTAAGTCTAGCTTCTGTGTTCCAGGTTGCTCGAATGCTTCCTGATTTTTCCTGCCATTTAATTCTGTCACCCAATTAAGACCCCTGGATGGGAACAATCAGACTTGCAGCAAGTGCCTGGCCCTCTCACAACCCTCGAGGTTATGACTGTTAATGACCACATAGGGCTACAAGCATTGAGAACATTCTTTTATTTGATACGTTTCTGTGTACACTCAACCTTGTATGTGCATTTTTGCACACTTGCCTGTTTCCTTCCTGGGGCACGGGTGGGTGGAAGGGACACACATTGTTAAGACTTTGGAAAGCTGCCCCAGATCGTGCCGTGCCCTTTGGCAGCATATAGGAAATGGTTCCTGCTTCTAATTCAGGCAGAATCCTCAAGAGTGATGACTTGCAGGGTTGGAGGAAGTCTTTCAAGTGTGACCCTGGTGACCTCTGTCAGGAAGCCAGAAAAGAGGGTAAATTGGCCACAGACCTCACCTGAGGCAGCCTTGGGGAGTTCTTTAGTGGGGTCTGAGGAAGATGGGGCTTGGGATGAAGGGGAGCCGTGGGGTCAGACCTGAAAGTGAGTCCAGTGCAGTCAGTCCTGGCTCTGTGACCTTGGCTCAGCCATTTGACCTTCCTACCTGTGGTTTTCCCAGATGTGAAGTAGAGCCAGTATTACTAGCCTCAAAGTGTGGGAAGGCCTGTTCTAAACTCATCACACTTCACAAAGGTGGGCTGAACATAACTTCCGTTTCTTCTCCAGAAATCTGGCAGCACACTGTGAGGTGCTTTGATTTAAAAACCAGTGGGGAATCTAAGGAATGACACAAGAGAATGGTCTCTGGACTACACACACACACACACACACACACACAGGCATGCACACAAGAAAGAAAGAAAGAAAGAAAGAAAGAAAGAAAGAAAGAAAGAAAGAAAGATCAGAGCCTAGTTATTTCTATATTTATTTGTTGGCAGGGTCTTGTGTATCCCAGGCTGGCTTTAAACTCAGAGTGTAGCTGAGGATGACCTTGAACTCCTGATCCACCTACCTCTACCTCCCGAGTACTAGAACTAGGGGTGTACATCATTGTACCTCCTTTGCACAGTGCTCGAATTCAAACCTAGGGCTTTGTGTGTGCGGAACAAGCATCCTACCAGGGAAGCTACAGCCCTAGCTCACTCTAGGCAGTGGTGGCGCACGTCTTTAATCCCGGCACTTAGGAGGCAAAGGCAGGTGGATCTGTGATTTCAAAGTCAGCCTGGTCTACAGAGCAAGTTCCAGAACAGCCAGGGCTACACAGAGAAACCCTGTCTCAAAAAAACAAAAAAAAGTGTGCGACGCAGACTGGGAGTGTAGTCTAGTGGTTAGAGCGCCTGTTCAGCATGTGCAGGCGTCTTGATCTTCATCTCCCAATTATCACAGAAAGCCTGCATGACATATCTCATTTAATCCTCTCAGCACTCCGTGACTGTGAGCTGAGCGCTGGATGGTTTGGCCCTGCTGACACATCTGGGTTCTCTCTCACACCCTCTGCATCCGGTTTCTCTCAGCCCCATCAATGAGTATAACTTGCTCTTCTCAGTGGCCTTTGCACAAGCCATTGTCCCTACCAGGTATGCAGCCACCTGGTTCTCCATCCACATGGCCGCCCCTCTATCTCATCGGAGGCCGGCTGGCTTCCCCACCTTCTAGATAAACTAGGTGCAGTATTCCATTCCGGAAATCTCAGTGTGTTCACCTGATTAGTGTCTGCTTCCATCACCACGTCCTTAGGGCTAAGAGGTTAGGCCAGAACAGTAAATATTTGCCGAAGGAATAAACATTTTTATTGAAGGAATCCCTGTCAGAGTCTCTGAGGTTGATGGTGTTTCTTGTTCAGCTTCTCTCTCTGTGCCTCTCTTTTGGGGCCACGTAGGCAAGACTGGCCCCTAAATTTGCTATGTAGCCAAGGATGACCTTGAACATCTGATCTATCTCCGCCTGCTGAGTGGTCAGATTCCAAGTGTGTACAGCCATTCTTTGTGATGCTGGGGACTGAACCAGCTTTATGTGTGCTAGGTAAGCACACCACGAACTGAGCTGTTCCTCCCATCCACAGTTTCTCAAACCGGCTCAGACAAGATGACACTTTTGTTCAGAGATACTGGAGAAACTTGGAAGGTTTCCATCTCGCAGGAGGTAACGGCTCCCATGCTCTCAGAGCTGTGAGAAGGTCAAGGTCAGGGGAACGCGGGCCAATCCAAGAGACAGGTCCCCTGGGGAAGTGTGCCTTCAAGAGGATGTGCTGAGCACAGCTGCCCAGAAGAGGAAGGAACCCACGGGTGGAGTGGAGGTTGTAGACCCTTCGTCCTGTGGCCCAGCAGACGTTCCCACGTCTGGCCTCCACCTGTCTCACCCCCAGCTGTCTTGTAATTCACATGCTCACTATGGCCAGTGTATGGCCATGAATGGCTTTTCCAGATGGGCAACACTGAGTGTAGTAGACAAAGGTCGAGGAACAAGCCTACGTGCTCACTGTGGGCAGGAGTGGAAAATATTTGGCACTATTTGGGAAGGTAATTTGGCGATGTGTGTCAAAGCTTCCAAAGTGAGGTGTGTGAGCCATGAACGTGCTAGTGACCTACCCCAAAGAAACACTAGCGTAGCGGACACTGGTATCACCAGACAGCACGCCAGGACCCGCCTACTGTTCATCATCCGGGACAGTAGAACAATGGTGCTTCACTTGTGCTGGAGAATGGGCAGTGACGTCACTCAGAGCCTCAGCTAATCTAGTAAAAACACTTCCTGGTGTGTGTGTACATCCCCAGCAGAACAGAACAGTAAAGAGACTGACAAGCCGAGTGGATTAGGAAGGAGGGACACAGGAGGGTGTTTGTGACACTTCTATGTATCTTTCCATTGTATGCATGTGTGCATTACATATATGTGTACGGGTAGAGGGCAGAGGTCAACTTCTGGTATCACTGTCATCATTATTTTGTGAGATAGGGTCTCTCACTGAACCTGAAGCTCATGGACTCTGCTTGGCTAGCTGGCCAATATGGCCACTCCTCACCTCCTTGTCCCCCCCCCCCCAAGGCTAGGAGCATAGGCTCCAACTTTTTACTGGTCTAGGGATTTGAACTCAGGTCATGCTGCAACCTCTTTACTGACTGAGCCATCCTTCCAGCTTCTAGTATGTATTTAAAAATTACACAAATAAATTTATGTGTATATGTGTATAGATTTAACAAATGTGTATTTCTATGTGTGTGTACAGTATTTGTGTGTTTCTCTGTATGTATGCTTGTATAAGAGGTAAACATGGGCCAGGCTATGCATACAGAGGTCAGAAGACCTCTGTGTGTGAACCCTCCCCTCCCACCATGGAGCAGGCCTTTAATCCCAGCCTTACGGAGCAGAGGCAGGCAGAGGCAGGCAGAGGCAGGCAGAGGCAGGCAGAGGTCTGAGTTGGAGGCCAACTTGGTCTACATAGCAATTTCCAGGACAGACAAGATCTTGCCTTTAAAAAAATATGTCTCAGCCGTGCAGTGGTGGTGCACGCCTTTAATCCCAGCACTCGGGAGGCAGAGGCAGGCAGATTTCTGAGTTTGAGGCCAGCCTGGTCTACAGAGTGAGTTCCAGGACAGCCAGGGCTACACAGAGAAACCCTGTCTCGAAAAAAAAAAGAAAAAGAAGAAGACGAAGAAGAAACAGTGCATGGGGGCCTGGAAAGATGGCTCAGTGGTTAAGAGTACTGGCTGCTGCTGAGGGACCTGTGTTAGATTCCAAGCACCCACATGGCAGCTCACAACTGTCGGTCACTTCAGTCCTAGGGGATTGGATGGCCTCTTCTGGCCTCTGAGGGCATTGCATGTATGTGATGCACAGACATGTATAGGTAGTAATACACATTTTAATAAAAATTTTTATTAAAAAAAGAAAGAAAGAAACTGTGTGGGACTGGAGAGATGGCTCAGCGGTTAAGAGCACTGGCTGCTTTCCCAGAGGTCCTGAGTTCAGTTCCCAGCAACCACATGGTGGCTCACAACCATCTGTAATGGGATCCGATGCCCTCTTCTGGTGTGTCTGAAGATAGCAGCAGCGTGCTCATACATAAAATAAATAAATCTTTAAAAAGAAAGAAAGAAGAAAAGAGCTGTGTATGAGGTTGGCAGCTCTTCTATGGTAGGACACAAGGTCAATCCCCAGGAGACAGGAGAATTCCCAGAAGCTTGTGGAGCAGCTAGTCTGTGTATACAGTGGTGAATGGCAAGAAACCCTAACTCACACAAGAAGGAAGGTAAGGACCAATACCTATCATCATCCTCTGACCTTCTCATGAGCCATGGCATTTGTGAGCTGGCGCGTGCGTGCTGTGCGGGCACACCCACACACACACACACACACACACACACACACACACACAGAGAAAGAATTAAGATTTAAAGTAAGGAAAGGATTGCCCCAGAGAACCAGGAGCCAACCCGAAGGAGCTCTCCAATCCAAAGACAAAACAATTGGAGCATCAGAGGAACTAGCACAGCCATGGGTTATAATTTGCAGGGTAAAATTCGGAGCTGGGAAGCTTGGAGGCACAGAGCTTGCCCATCAGGACAGGCCCTGGTTTCCAGCCCCAGCTCAGGGAAACAACAGCGTCTACAAAAAATACAAATGCATGCTGCATCCACGCTGAAGAAGTCAGACTGGAAGAAAGGGCCTTCTGTCTTCTGAGGAGAATTCAAATAATTTATGTTCTTTCTGCAGGAAGTAGCTCGAGCCACTGCCCCTTGAATGGGCGTTACTCCATGACTCACCTCTCTCTCTCTCTCTCTCTCTCTCTCTCTCTCTCTCTCTCTCTCTCGTTTTTCAAAACAGGGTTTCTCTGTGTAGCACTGGCTGTCCTGGAACTCACTCTGTAGACCAGGCTGGCCTCCAACTCAGAAATCCACCTGCCTCTGCCTCCCAAGTGCTAGGATTAAAGGCTCGTGCCACCACTGCCCGGCTTCAGTGACTCACTTCTACAGTGTGAGGGGCTGACTGGACTGAATAAAGTTCAGAGGGAGAGGGCACAAGGGAGAGGCTGAGTTTGTTCCCCAGAGCTAAAGAACAGTAAAAATTCTGAGCTGGGCACAGTGGGGGAGAGAATCCAGCACCCGTTAGACCAAGGCAGGAGGAAGGCCAGCTTGGGCTACATAGTGAGGCCCTACCCACTCCCCATACCATGAAACAGAGAGATAGAGACTCAGAGGAGAGAGGGAAGGAGGGAAGGAGGGAGAGGGAGGGGAGAGGAAGTGGAGGACATGAGGAAAACCACCCAGAAGCACACCTTAAACCAGCCATGGTTCATTCCGGGTGCCGTGTGGTGATCCTGTGCCTTTGATCATATGGAATGAGCAAGTGTCCAAGGCGATCAGGAATAAAAATAGATAGACAAATAGACAGGCTGACAGACAGACAGATAGACAGCTACAAAATACCTGGCTGAAAATCTGTCTCTGGAAGGAATCGAGAAGCAGCAACGCGGTCACACGCTTGGATCCTGGGGCAGGGCTTGTGTGTACCAGTGACTGAACTCTGTATCAAGGCTGGGTTTGGCCAGCAGGCATGACCAAAACCAGTGTTTCTGGACAAACAGACCACGGTTGATTAAGGAGATTGACATGAGGAAAACTAGACAAAAAAACCACGCAAACTCCATAACCGGCAAAACAATATTTCTGTAAACCTAATGCTATTCCAAACTAGTAAATTTGTTAAGAGCTGAGAGCAGGGGAGTGGTTCGGCGGGAAAGCCTGTGCTTGATCTGTGTGAGGCTCTGGGTTCGATGCCCAGCACACCCCCAAAATGACCTTATTAAGGGAAAAAGCCAGTTGTGGTGACTCACGGCTTAAATCCCAACACTGAGGCGACAGAGGCAAGTGGATCTCTTCAAGTTTTAAGGCCAGCCTAGGATACGTATCAAGTTCTAGGCCAGCTAGGGCTATATAGTGAGATCCTGACTCAAAAAGGAAGAGAGAGGGGGGGGTTAAGGAGGGAGGGAGCCAGACTTGGAGACAGGAGGATTGCTTTGAGTTGGAGATCTGCCTGGACTACTATAGTAAGTTTGAGGCCTACCTGGATGACAGAGTAAGACCTTATCTCAAAACCAAACAGAGAAAAATGCCGAAAACCAAATCGAAGAGTGCTGTGGATTTCGAGATCAGATTACTGAGGTGAGACGGACCGGACCGAGGGTGTAGGTCATAACACAGGTATACATCAGTTCGATGGTTCACACCTTCGATTCCAGCACTTGCAAAGCAGAGGCAGGAGACAAAGTTCAAAGCCGTCCTTAGCTACACAGTGAGTTTGAGGCCAGCCTGGACTGAATGAGACCCAGTTACAAAACAAAACAGACTGGCCACTCTCTTGTGTGCTGTTGCCGACAAAGCCATCCATCATATGTTACAAATGAATGAGTGAACAGATGAATGAGTGAATAAATGCGTGAGTGAATGATGTAGAGGCAGAATTGAGAGCACTGGTGTTGGAGTCCAACACTACACCCTCTACCCAGCCGCTCCTCTCAGCAGCTATGTGACCCCAGGTGAACTGTACAGTCTCCCTGAGTCTTCCTTTTGTTTTCCCCAGCTGGGACTTCCTAGAATTACAGGCTCACAGCACACCCACTAGGGTGCCGGAGGAGACAGCATTCTTCACCCTGTGGTGCCTGCTTGGAGTTACAGGCAGGTGCCTAGGGGTGATTCACAAAGCCTGTAGGAGGTTTCATGATCCAGAGCCCTTCCTAAGCAGCCACACCCCAGGCCATGGCCCTGACCCTGGGTGGGGATAAAGGAGAGGCCAGAAGGTTGTGTTCCTGGCTGCACCAGACAGGCTAGGCCTCTCTCTAAGGATAGTTAATGGGCTTCTAGAATGTTCCGCCTCAGCACTTCCTTCTTCTGGGTGGTGCGGGAGTGTGCTCTGGGGACATCAGCAAGGCCTATGCCCCGAGGTGGCTGTGACCATCTTCTGATAGTAGTGAAGTGGACATGACATGCGTTGATGAGGTGGCTAAGGGGCAGGAGGTCCTGGGACATGGAACCATGCTGGAATGTGACTGGATTCTGTCACTGTGACAATGGGCTGAAGTGACACTAGACATCACTTCCAGAGCTGAACCATGGCAAATTTTCAACTCTCCCTCTACCCTTTCACTCACCTCTGCTACCGGCACATCACGTGCATGTCAGATCGGATGGCTTTGTGGAAAGATTGCTTTCTGCCACCCCCAGACTCCACAGGAATCTATGCCAAGCCCATAGATGGTGACAACCACGGGATCTTGGGCACGGAAGCCAACTTGGTATGCTCCTCTAACAGATCTCTTGGGAAAAGCTTTTTAAAATTATCATACTCTAGGACTGTCAAGATGGCTCAGTGAGCAAAGGCGCTTGCTGCCAAGTTTGACTACATGAGTTCGATCCTCACACCCCACATGGTGGAAGATGAGAAACCTTGACTCATCAAGTTGTTTCTCACTTCCACACATCGGGTATGGTGTGTGCACTGTCTGGAATAACTAAATAAACACTGTTGAAAGGTAAATTATCAAAAATATGTGTATTATAAACAATTATCAGTCAGAGCAGTGCACAGTTGTAATCCCAGCACTTAGGAGACAGAATCAAGAGGATCTGTGAGTTCCAGGTCAGCCTGGACTACATAATGAGTTCCAGGTCATAGTAAGACTATCTCAAAAAGACCAAAAAAAAAAAACAGAAAAAAAGGCACATATTACAAAAATGAATTAAATATAGATGTGTGTGTGCCTGTGCATGTGTGTATGTGCATGTGTGTGTGTTTGTGTGCACGCAAGTGTGCACACACACGCACGAGCAATCCTTCCTGACTTTGGAGAGATAACAGTAGCGAAACGCTCTTCCTGGCTTTTTACTGTACACACAGCATATTTTTCTACAGAAAGCATCAGAGCTGGGCAGCTGGCTCATACCTGAGTTTTAAGACTTGGGAGGCTGACACAAGCAGATTGTCCTGTGAGCTGCAGCCGGTGAGTGCCCAGGCCAGCCTGAGCTACAGTGTGAGACCCCGTCTCAAACAAAACAAAACAAAACAAAAGTATTTAAGTCTGCAACCACTGCTGCTGCTCTTGTTTGGTAATCCATGCATGTCCCTACAAACCCTAAGTACTAGAAGGCAGGGGTCACTGATCGCAGATTAGAGTCGGAAGAATAACAGGCGTGTTGCTACCTCAAGCTGCTCCACCTTGTCGTCTTAATACTGTCTATCAGGAGTATATGCAGGTGTGTAGCATATTTAACATTTTATGCGGGGTCTCTCTACATTCTATGGTCAGCGTGTTTACAAACCACATTCTTTAGAATTAGGATCTTTAGAATTAGGATTAAGTACATTATACATGAGGCAGGGTTTCTTTTAAAAGTTTTTAAGTTTTTATTTATATTTTATATGTGTGAGTGTTTGCCTGAATGTATTTATATCAGTTCATGCCTGGTGCCCCTGGAGTCAGGTCCCCTAGAACTGGAGTTACAGATGGCTGTGAGTCGGCATGTGGGTGCTGGGAACCAAACCCAGGTCCTCTGCAAGAGCAGCAAATGCTCTTAAATGTTGAGTGTTCTCTCCATTCCAAATTCACCATCACACGTTCACCATTGTATGTGTGTAGTGGTGTGTGTGCATGTGTATGTGGTGTGTCCATGGGTATGTGGTGTATGCATGTGTATGTGGTGTGTGCGTGTGTGTGTGCATGTGCGTGTGTGTGTGATGTGTGCATGTGTGTGTGGTGTGTGCGTGTGTATGTGATGTGTGTGTGCGTGTGCGTGTGGTGTATGCGTGTGTATGTGATGTGTGTGTGTGCGTGTGTGTGTGGTGGGCGATCTGGCTTTCCTCTGCTGTGGTTTCCTGTACAGGGAGCCCCACAGAGAGCGTTGTTCTCTCACTTGGGCTGTGTCTGGACTCAGCTCTGCAGCCCTAGTGTTGCAAGCCAGTGTCTGGCTGTTTATTGCTGAGCTGTATTCTATGACTACAGTACTGTTTGTTCATCCATTTCCTGTTGATGGCCATGCCATTTGGACCATTTCCAGTTTGGGAGTTTAAAGCAGCTATGAATGCTCTTGTCCAAGACTTTCTGTGGATACACACTTAGTTCTTAGGTAAGATGCCGAGAGAAGAATTGCTGACTGTGATGGTCTGTCTCCTCCACATCCTCACTCATTTGGAGGCTGTCAGTCTGTCTTCTTTTGGGGTTTGTTTTTCAAGACAGGGTTTCTCTGTAGACCTGGCTATCCTGGAACTCACTCTATAGACCAAGCTGGCCTGGAACTCAGGGTTCTGTCTGCCTTGCCTCCTGAGTGCTGAGATTGAAGGTGGCCACCACCCAGTGAACATGTCTACTTTTAACACATTGAGTGGGTGGTTGAAGTGGAAACTTCTGGTTTCTTTGGAAAGTCAGTTATGTCAAATGAATGTTTTGCTGGGGCACACAGGTGAAAGGATGTTTTGCTGAAGCAGATACAGGTGAAAAAATATTTTGCTGAAGCAGACACAGGTGAAAGGCTGTTTTGCTTTAGCAAACGTGAAAGGACCTGTGATGTTCAGAAGGAGCATAGGCACTGTCCACAGACAGTGGAGGTTCCTGTGGCTTCTTCTGGGTTCAACTACAGCTGCTGGTTCATGTGTAGTGTCTGCTGACAGGACTGGACTGCAGCTGCTGATTCATATTTGGTGTTTGCTACTGGACTGAATTGCTGATATCCTAAGGAAGATTAGACTCGCCCCCAAGAACTATTTCTAAAGAGGTCTCCTTGCCCTGTGCCCTAGTAATCTTTCTTTTCCATTACCTCAGGTAGGTGGTGAGCTAGGGTGGAGGTTGAATGCTTATTAAAAGTAGGTCTTGAGCTGGGCAGTGGTGGCGCACGCCTTTAATCCCAGCACTTGGGAGGCAGAGGCAGGTGGATTTCTGAGTTGGAGGCCAGCCTGGTCTACAGAGTGAGTTCCAGGACAGCCAGGGCTACACAGAGAAACCCTGTCTCGAAAAACCAAAAAAAAAAAAAGTAGGTTTTGAAAAAAAATCTAAGTCTACAGGTGGTTGTGTGGTATTCCTCATCAGGTTTTCCATTTGATGGCTCAGCGGATAAGAGTGCTTGCTGTGGGGCTGGAGAGATGGCTCAGTGGTTAAGAGCACTGACTGCTCTTCTGAAGGTCCTGAGTTCAATTCCCAGCAACCACATGGTGGCTCACGACCATCGGTAATATGAGATCTGATGCCCCAGTCTGATGCCCCCTTCTGGGGTGTCTGAAGACAGCTACAGTGAGCGGGCCAGAGTCAGGGTTTTCCATGTAGCCCTGGCTGTCCTGGAACTCACTCTGTAGCCCAGGCTGGTCTCTGCCTCCCGAGTGCTGGGATTAAAGGCGTGCGCAACCACTGCCAGGCGTGTGTACACTCTCTTACACACACAACTCATGCATGTGCACACACACACCTCACGAGAGATTTTGATGTGCATTTCTCTGATCATTAAAGATGCAATCTTTCCATGCACACATCAATAACTTCATAGAAGCATCCAGCTAAGCTATTGCCTATTTTCGGGGGAGGGGAGGTTCTTATTGAATCTGAAGTTTACATCAAACATACCTTGCTTATCAATACGTCATCTTTCGTACCTTTTTCAAATATTTTCTCCCAGTCTGTGACTTTATTACATATAACTTTATTCTGTTTTCTTTTCCAGACAGAGTCTGATGTAGCCGAGGCTAGCCTCAAACTCTCTCTGTAGCCAAAGATGATCTGGAACTTCAGATCTCCCTGTCTCTGCAAGTGCCACCAGGCCAGGCTGCCTTTTTTGTTGGTTTGCTTTGTTTGGGTGAGACGTAGCTTTTCTCCCTGCCTGTGGCCAGCCTGGCCTTAAATGCCTGTTGGCCTTCTTGCCCCCTCCTGAGTGCTGACACGGCAAGTGTGCGCTGCCAAGTACAGCAAGACTTTCTTTCCTTTATCTGCACATCTGGGGAACTTTGCCAGCTCTGGACAGCAGAACCTGCAGCATTCTTTTTAACCTTAACATGGTATTTTATAGTACATGTGCAGTGCATAAAATATACTTAAAATGTCTCACATTACGTCTTATATCCTCCTGCCTCTGCTTCCCAAGTGCTCAGACTAAAGGTGTGCACCACCATACTCGGTTCTTCCTTAGATTTGGACTGTATACTTTTTCCTTTAAATGAGGTCTTGCTACGTCACCGACGTTGACCCTAAACTCCAGGGCTGAAGCCATTCTCCTGAGAGATTGATTCTATTTTACTGTGGCACAATACGTCTCCTCAAAGCTTAGCCACTGAGGGGCTGAGGAGATGGCTCATTGTTTAAAGTGCCTGCTGTGCAAGCCTGAAGACCAGAGTTCAAATCCCCAGAGCCCATGTAAATGCTGGGTGGGTGAGCATAACAGCACACTTGTGACTCTAGCCTTGGAAGGCAGAGACAGGGGCTTTCCAGAGCACGCTGGCTAGTGAGGACAGCCTATAGCCAGCTCTGGGTTTGATGGAGTGACCCTGTCTCAGTGAATGATGGGGCAGAGCTGGCATCAACCTCAAGCCTCCACATGCATGGCTACATATGTGCACATATAACCCTATACACGTAAATGCATAAATGCAACGTGCCTATCGACACATGCACACCAGCACACACACATAAAATGAAAAAGAAACCTTAGCAGCTTGGAGCTACAGGTATTTGTTGTTTCCGTTTCATGGGGGAGAGCTGTGGTCTGGCCTGGGGTGTTTCATGAGGCGGTGGCTGTTCTGAGTCCTCTGAAGGGGCTGGGAACCTACTAACAGACTCTGTATCCTGTTGTTTTGAACCTCAGGCCCTTACTCTCTTGCTATCTCTGTCCCTGTGACACGACTTCTGCTTCCCCCAGAAAGGGCTCTGAGGGAGCACAGGAAGAAAGCTGCATCTTCTGTAACTGACCAGAAGTGACTGGCCTGTTCGCCACAGGCCCCTGCCCAGCTGCTGCACTGCACAGGTCTACTAAACCACAGTGCCGGAAGTCTTGGGTCATCTAAGATACTAGAAGCTGGCTCCCTTGGCTGACGGCTGACACCCCTGAAAAAAGTATCCCTAAGCCAGCCGTGTGACCGTTCTGCTTCTCTTATGCACACCTTCAGAAAGCAGGTGTTCTGTTGGATAAACTGCCCCTGGCAGAGCAGACACACCAGCCCAGGCCCTCTCAACTTTTCAGTAAAGCCCACAAGGCCATTGTGCCCACTTGGTGGGTAGAGGGTAGCAACCACAGGAGCTGCCCCTCTCTGGGATTCTGAGCATCCTGGGGGATAATTTGGTTGGCTAGTTTGTTGTTTGAAACAGGGTCTCACTAATGTAGTCCTGGCTGGCCTGGAAATCACAGGGATTGACCTCCCTTTGCTTCCTGAGTGCTGGGGTTTAAAGCTTGAGCCACCATGATGTACAAAGTATGAATTGTCTAAACCAACTTTCTTAATGGGATAGAGACCCACAAAGCCAAGGATGGAGAGTGTCTACCAACTGCAGAGATACCCCACAACTGGTCTGCCTTAGATGTATGAAGTAGACATTCACACGCAAGTGCGTGCATGCAAACACACACACATACACCTCATGGATGAGGTAATGGGGCCTTGGAGAGGGGCAGACACTTGTCTCAAGCTGCAGAGCTGATCAGTGACAGAAGTAGGAGTCACAGCCATGTCCCCTGACTTTCCCACCCTCTTCCAGGCTCCACCACCAGCGCTAAATGTCAGGCACACAACATGTGTCAGCTACCAGGGTCCCAAGAGAGTCCCGAGATAAGATTCATTCTTCTGCTCCACAGCAGAGGAAACCAAGGCAGCAAGGCAGAAGGTGCAGAGCCCCACAGATGTCACAGGACATCGAGTGTTGGGGCCATAGGCAGTCTGGGCTTGCTGGGGTTTTGTGACAGAGAAAGAGGAGGAAGGAAAGAGGGGGTGGGACATCACATAAGAGATCAGTTCCTGGTGCCCCGTTATCGCAAATTCATATCTCTGAGGCAGCCCTACAAACAGGATGTGGCTTTACTTTGAGGAGTTGCTGTCCCAAATTGATAAATGCCATCCAACACGTGAACATCAGGGGAGAGGCAGTGGGGTTAACTAGTTGGTCTTAGCTGTGTGACTGGAGATGTATGGATTGACCTCTCTGGGCTCTGAATGAAGGTCACTAGGACTGGCAAGAACGTGCCCCTCTGACGGTGACAAGAGCAGTTGCACATTGAAGGAGAATATAGCTCTTCTCTGTGCAGTAGCTCTGCCATCTTCCTCCTGCTCATGTAGCATCAATATCTATCCCCCCCCCCTTCCCCAGCATCTGAAAAGAGAGAGCCTGCTATGTACATAGCTTCTCCTCAGGCCCTGGTATCCCAACATGTTCGTCCATGTTGGTGGCCCAACTCTTAGCTTAGAAGCACCTGTGACACAGGTTGGCTGAGGCCCTGCCAGACGTCAGCTGCTTTGCATGCATGGAGAAGCTAGGGCTCTGCCCTGTCTCCACCCTAGAGTCACCTCCCAGGGATCTTCCTAGCCCTGTGGGTATCAGCCACCTGGATGTGGGAGCCACAGCCCGAGCAAGCTCTTAGTACAACATCCACAGAAGATTACTAGGCAGCATATTGGAGCCCACTGAGCTTTGCAGCCAAGGGAGGGGACATGGCTTCTTTGAAGCTAGTCAAAGAAGCAGCCTGCTGCTCAGGAGTCAGGCCTCCCCTGGGGTCTGAGTACTGTCTACCCCTTGCTGGCTGGGTGAGATTCAGGAAGTTACTTAACATCTCTGAGCCCATTTCCTCAAACCAAGAGCTCAACTCATCATAAGGAATGGCACCTTTAATCCCAGCACTCCGGAGGCAGAGGCCCAAGAATCTCTGTGAGTTGGAGGCCAGCCTGGTCTACAAAGTGAGTTCCAGGACAGCTGGGCTGTTACACAGAGAAACCCTGTCTTAAACAAAAAGAAAAGGAAACTAAAGGTCAACCAAAGATCTCCATTTACACTCCAGTGAGTTCTTGGTTGGTTGGGTGTTTGTTTTTTTTTTTTTTTTTTTGACAGGGTCTCATGTAGCCCAGGCTGACCTGGAACTAGGTATATAATGGAGACTGTCCTTGCGCTCCTGAGTTTTGGAGTACAGATATGACCCACCATGCCTGGCTTTACAGTGCCTTTCAAATGACTATCTTGTCAGAAGAATGCCACTCTTTGGGGAGCCTAAGATGTCACCAACTATAAGGTGCCCCTTTCCTTATGCACCAACAAGAGAGAACACTGGCAGGCTGGGGAGGTGGCTCAGTCTGTAAGGTGCCTGTCACATAAGCAAAAGGACATGAGTTTGATCCCAAAATCCACATAAAAAGCCAGGCATGGTGGGGTTCGTTATCCCAGTGCTGGAGAAGCAGAGAGAAGAGGGGTCTTGAGGTTCTCTGGACCTGTTTTTTTGTTTGTTTTTTTTCTTTTTTTTTTGTTTTTTGTTTGTTTGTTTGGTTGGTTGGTTTTGGTTTTTCGAGACAGGGTTTCTCTGTGTAGCTCTGGCTGTCCTGGAACTCACTCTGTAGACCAGGCTGGCCTCGAACTCAGAAATCTGCCTGCCTCTGCCTCCCAAGTGCTGGGATTAAAGACGTGCACCACCACTGTCCGGCTCTGGACCTGCTAATTAGGCCAAAGAACCTAATTAATATGCTAGCCAGGTCTCAGAGACCCCAAGGAATTGCACCCAAGGTTGTCTTCTTGTCTCCACACTCACAGGGACACACACACACACATAGAGACACAGACTCACACACACATAGAGACACAGACACACCCATAGACACATACCCAGACCCAGACACACACATACATAGAGACACTCATAGAGTCACATATAGAGACACAGACACACACACACACACACAGAGACACAGACTCACACACACATTGAGACACAGACACACCCATAGACACATACCCAGACACAGACACACACATACATAGAGACACACATTGAGTCACATATAGAGACACAGACACACAGACACACACACACACACACACACACACACACAGAGGCACACATAGAGATACAGACACACACATAGACACATACCCAGACACACACACAAAACACACAAAGGTATCGGTCAGGTGCACCACCAGCTGTTGGAGGGGACACCCTGCCATGCTGCCACAGAACATGCTGAGGAAGTGAGCCTCTCTTGGAATCCATGAGCTGTGGTGGAAGAGAGCCATTGACTTGTTACCCATCGGGTAGTTTCCTGCCTCCCTGTCAGCTCCCGCCTGACCTGCTCCCAGCAGCATCCACTCTCTGCAGGGAACTAACTTTTTTCCTCTAGCACTTGCATATTTCATATTTCTAAGAAATGAGTCCACACCTCTCTCTCTGGCTACATTTGTCTCTCCCACAATCTGCCTCCACCCCTACCACTTTACACAGCCTGCTGTCTACCTTGGCTGCAACTGTCTAAATAAGCTAAAGGAAGACTCCACGTTCCCCATTCCTACCCATTTCCCCCTTCCCTCACCCACTGTGGAAGGAATATTGAAACTTGGGGTTACATCGCTGGTTTCTTTTCAGATATGTTTGCTTGCTTAAGGTAAGTCTCACAATGGAGCCCTGGCTGGCTGTCCTAGAGCTTGCTCTGTAGACCAGACTGGCCTTGAACTCACAGACATCTGCCTGCCTCTGTTTCCTGAATGATGGCCTTAAAAGTGTGTGCCACTGCCAATACCTGGTTCTTTCTCAGATTTGGACGGTACACATTGCCCAAATTGACCCTGAACTCCAGGGCTGAGCCCATCCCCCTGCTATGGCCACTGCACCCAGGAAGATATACGCTTCATTATTTTATTTTGTTTGGAGCTGAGGTCTTGCTGTATAACGCAGGCTGGCCTCAAGTTTGTGATTTTCCTGCCTCAAACTCCCAAGCAGCAGGATTCCAGGCACAACACTAACATGCCTAGCTGTAAACCCAGGCTCTCGTGTGTGCTAGAAAAATGCTCTAACCCTGAGGCACGCCTCCAGCCCTCTTTTATGTTTGTGAGTTTGTTTTTGCTTTTGACACACGGTCTCACTGTGTAGCTCTGGCTGGCATGGAACTCCCTATGATGACCAAGCTGGCTTTGAACTCACAGAGATCCATTTGCCTCTGTCTCGGTTTTATTTAGTTATTTGTTCAATGTGTTTCATCTGCCTGTATATCTGTTCACCACATGAGTGCCTGGTGCTGGAAGAAGGTGTCAGATCCCCTGGAACTGGATTTGCAGATAGTTGTTCGCTGCCATTTAGGTGTGGGGAATATGTGTGTATGTGTTGTATAATATGTTATAATAATTATATATAATAATATATATTATTGTCTTAAAGGTTTATTGCTGTGAACAGACACCATGACCAAGGTAACTCTTATAAAGACAACATTTAATTGGGGCTGGCTTACCGGTTCAGAGGTTGAGTCTATCATCAAGAGTCATTCATGCAGGCAGGCATGGTGCTGGAAAACTCAAGAATTCTACTTTTTTTTTTTTTTTTTTTTGTGGTTTTTCAAGACAGGGTTTCTCTGTGTAGCCCTGGCTGTCCTGGAACTCACTCTGTAGACCACGCTGGCCTCGAACTCAGAAATCCGCCTGCCTCTGCCTCCCAAGTGCTGGGATTAAAGCCACCACTGCCCAGCCAGAATTCTACATCTTGATCAAAAGGCAGCAGAAGGCGACTCTCTTCCTCACTGGGTGGAGCTTGAGCAGAGGACCTCAAAACCCATCCCCACAGTGACGCACTTCCTCCGATAAGGCCACACCCACTCCAACAAGGTCCCACAGCCCTAATAGCGCTACTTCTCACAGGCCAAGCATATTCAAATCACCGCAATTATATAATATACACACATGATTTATATTTTATATAAATATACATAATTATATATTATGTATATTTATATTAGGTAAGGTCTTACAGTTCTGGCTAGCTTAGAAGGGCTGTGTAGACCATGCTGACTTGAACTGTAATTCTCCTGTCTCTATCTCCCAAGTGCCCTGGCTGATGTTCATACCACAGGGTGCACCCCAGTGGAACACTATTCAGCAATGAAAAAGAACAGACTAGCTGGGCGGGGTGCCCACCTCTGTAACTCCAGCATTTATGAGACTAGGAAGGAGGACAGTCATGGGTTCAAGTCCAGCTTGGTTACTGAATGAGATCCTGACTCAGAGATGGCTCAGTAGCTAAGAGCACTGGTGGCTCTTCAAGAGGCGTGTGCCTGACTTTGGCCCTTGAAAAACAGTATTTGGCTTTAGATTATTTTATGTGCATGAGTGTTTTGCCTGCATGATTCTGCAGATCACCTGTGTGCCTGATGGTCAAAGAGGTCAAAACAGGTTCCCTGGAACTGAACCTTCTGTAGATGCTTGTGAGCTGCCGTGTGCTGAGCCCCTCTCAAGACCCATTTTGCCGATTTGTAAAACTAAGTTGTTTTGCTGAGCTGTAGCAGTAGTTGCATTTTGGGGCTCTGAATCTTTTGTCAGAAATAGATTTAGCAAGTATTTTCTTGCTGGTGTGTGATTTACCTATTCTGTTTCTTAACAATGGCTTTTAATCCCCCCCCCATTATTTTTTTGGTTTATTTTTCTGTTTCTTCTCTAATAAATCAATGGCTTTTTAAAAAATGCTTATTTATTTGTGTGTGTGTGTGTGTGTGTGTGTGTGTATGTGTGTGTATGTGAGTGTGTGAGAGAAAGCATGCCACAGGATGGCTTTCAGGAGTTAGTCCACCATCTCCCTCCACTATGTAGATCCTGGGGATCACACTCAGGTTGTCAGACTTTGTGTCAAGCCCTTTCCCGGTGAGCAATCTCCAGCCTCAGCACGGGCTCCTTCAGGGAAGAGCTCTGCCTGCTCGGTGGATCCCCTGTGAGAGGAGGCAGTGAACTCTGGTTTTTTTCTTGCTCTGACCACTCACAGCTGTTTCACTTTGGAAGGTCATCTAATCTTTTGAGGTCCCAGTTTCCCCATCGAGGGGGTAAGGAGAACATTACCACCTGAAGGGTAAGTGGCAAAGTTGGACAGGAACATGGCTGTCATGGGGCTCTGCTGCTTCTTGGGCTGAGTAGGTCTAAGGCCTTTGGAGTTCCCAAGCACTCTGAGCACTGCAGGGGAAACTGAGGCACACTATCTGGTCCAGGATGGGTAGGGACCTTGACTTCTTTTCCTGAGCTCTCTCTGTACCTAGGACAGCCCCTGAACTAGAGGGGCTGTTAGAACCAGTCGGTCCTCTCCCTAGGGTAGGGGAAGAGGGCTCCTATCCAGAGCTGGACACTCTGGGCCTCTCTTCAGCCCCTACCTCCCCCACCCCACCCCATCCCCACCCGCCTCCACCCCCACCAGAGCTCTCCCTCCGACTGGAACTGTGCTTGAGGCTTGGTATGGTTATCTACCACCACCTACAGGACAGAGACGGTCACATCCGCCAGCTTCCGCCAGCTTCTGGCAAATGACTCACAACACCTCCTGTAGACCCAGGCTAGAGCTTGTGCTATGGATCAACTGAAAAATGTATCATTCATTTTATTGCCTAAAAAAGAAAAATGCTTTCTGTTAAAATACAACAGCACTGTCGGGCCTGGTGGCACACTCCTTAATCTCAGCACTCGGGAGGTAGAGGCAGTAGATCTCTGTGAGTTCGAGGCCAGCCAGGTAGATAAAGTGAGATCCAGGACAGCCAGGCCACAGAGAAACCCCATCTCAAAAAATCCAAACCAACCTGGCCAGGCAGTGGTGGCACACGCCTTTAATCCCAGCACTCAGGAGGCAGAGGCAGGCGGATTTCTGAGTTTGAGGCCAGCCTGGTCTACAGTGAGTTCTAGGACAGCCAGGGCTACAGAGAAAACCTGTCTCGAAAAACCAAAAAAAAAAAAAAAAAAAAAACCAAACCAACCACCACCATCACCAACAAATATATACATATAATGTACATTTACATGCAATACAATATACATGTAAATATAACATACATATAATATACATACACACATATATCTCAGCACCTTTCCTTACCAGTTGGACATTTTATTTCGAGCTAGGCATGGTGGGTACACACCTGTAACCCTTCACTTGGGAGACAGGCAGAATGATCAGGAGTTCAAGGCCAGGTTCAGCTGTGTATCAACTTTGAAGCCAGACTGGGCTACATGAGACACTATGTGGGGTGAGGCCTGGGAGATGGCCCTTGCTGCTCTTGCTGAGGACCTGGGTTCAGTTCCCAGACTGCTCAGGGGTAAGGGACTTATTATTCAAGCCTGGAAAACTGAACTTGATCCCAGGAACTGGTGCAAGGAGGGAGGTGTACAGTTATCTCGTGACTTACACACACACACGCAATGTGACACATGTGCAGTGGCACACACTCTGCGTCATCACACACACATACACAGTAACAGTACATCTAAAAGACTTTTATATTTTTTTTTTAAATTTTCAAAGACCTTTGTTTATTTTTGTTATTTGCTTATGAGGCAGGGTCCCACTATAGCTGTCCTGGAACTCACTCTGTAGACCAGGCTGTCCTCGAACTCAGAAATCCTCCTGTCTCTGCCTCCCAAGTGCTGGGATTAAAGGCGTGCGCCACCACTGCCCGGCCCCAGCATTACTTATTTTCATTTTATGTTTTTTAGTGTTTTGCGCGCAAGTACGGAAAATATACCAAGTTTATGCAGTACTTAAGAGAGCCAGAAGAGGATGCCAAATCCTTTCGGAAGCGGAGTTGCCTTTAGAACTGTCTTGTGAGTGCTGGGATCATGATTGCATACATAAAAAGAAAATTACGTTAAAAATGACGATATATTCCGATTAAGGAATCCGTATGTGCAGCGTCGGACCTCCTGAGATGACTTTGGAGCGGAGCATTGGGTTTTCAAGCCTGGACCCTCGCGTGTTGTGAGTACTCCTATCACTGAGCTGTGCTCCAAGACCCTGACTTCCAAGCCGTGCAGAGTGTGGATGAGCAGTTTTTCTTTGGAGCAGACAGCCTTCACTCAGAAGTCAAGGGCTCAAAGCTTATGTGCTCCAAATGGAGCAGCTGACTTTGGCCATAGCTCGGTGTGTGCAGGAGTGGTCGTCCATTCTCGCCAGAGTCAACTCACCTCACGTTGTTTTAATGCTGTATTCAGGGCACCAAGGTTCCAGAGTTCCTGGTCCCTGTAAGCCTAAAGAAAGCCTACATGTGGTGATGCAAGGTGGAGGTTGAAAGATCAGAGCAAGTCCATCCTCAGCTACATAGTGAGCTCAAGGCCAGCCTAGGCTACATAAGGCTGGGATGGTTTGGTTTGGTTGGTTGGTTTTTTAAAAAGTAACTAAATAAAGACTATCAAGTAGGAGGTCTGTGTTTAGTGGTATTCTCTGATTCTTCTCTTACCCAGATATCTATAGGTTAACTTTTTAAAAAGATTTATTTATGTATGTATGTGAGTACACTGTAGCTGTCTTCAGACACACCAGAAAAGGGCATCAGACCCCATTACAGATGGCTGTGAGCCACCATGTGGTTGCTGGGAATTGAACTCAGGACCTCTGGAAGAGCAGTCTGTGCTCTTAACTGCTGAGCCATCTCTCCAGCCCTGTCTATAGGTTAATTAGCATGAGAGGCACAATACAGATCCTGAAAAACCAGACTTGCTGGGAGCCACCTGGCTCACGCACTGGCTTCACAGATGGGAGTCCTCAAAGGTAGGAGTGACTGGGCCTGGGGTCACTGAGGGTCACTGTCTGAAGATGTTTTCTGTTGCTATAACTGACTACATCTGACCGGGCTGTTTACACGGAATAAAGGTTTATTGGGTTCATGTTTCTGCAGGATAAGATGCTCATAGTGATAGCACACAGGAGGGCCTTCTTGCTGTCTCATGACATGGTAGAAGATGTCACATGGGAGCAGGGCAAGCATCATACCTCTCTTCTATTTTGGGAGGATGGGGATAGTGTCTACATAGGTCTACATAATCCTATGTAGACCAAGCTGGCCTTGAACTCAAAGATCTACTTGCTTCTGTCTCCCAAGTGCTGGGATTAAAGTTGCATGCCACCACGTGCAGCTGGTTTATCTTTATTTTATGTATATGAGTGACTTTGCCTGCTTATATGTAAGTGCACTGCATGTGTGCTTGGTGTGAGCAGAAATCAAAAAAGAACACTGGGTCCCGTGGATCCAGTTATGTGGCTGGTTGTGAGCTGCCGCGTGGGTGCTGGGAACTGACCCAGAGTCCTCTGCAAGAGCAGTCAGTGCTCTTAAGCACCAAGAAATCTCTTCAGCTCCACACTTTAACAACAACAAAAAAAGATTTATTATGTTTTAATTTCCTGTGTATGGGTGATTTGGCCAGCATGTCTGTGCATCATCTTCATGCAGTACCTGCAGAGGCCAGAAGAGGGCGGGGGTCATCAGGAACTGGAGTGACAGGTAGTTGTGAGCCACTGCATAGGTGCTAGGAAATGAACTCCAGTCCTCTGCAAGAGCAGTAAGTGTTCTTAATCACTGAGCTGCCTCTCCAGCCTCAATACACAATCCTCTGTGTGGACAGGTGACCCTGTATATGTGTACATGAACACACATATGTATTCAGGTGCCTGTGGAGGTTGGGGTTAGTATTAGGTGTCCTCCTCATCTCTGTCCACCTTGTTTGTTTGTTTGTTTGTTTATAGAGGGTTTCCCTCTGAATCCAGAGCTTGTCAGATCGGCTAGACTGTCAGGCACTTACGCAGGAATACTCACTAGTGATAGGATCAGGGGCACATGAACTTCCTGGCCCAGCTTTTACCTGGGGCTGGGGATAGAACTCAGGTCCCCATGCTTGCACAGTAAATGCTTTGCCAAGTGAGCCACATCTCCAGCCCCTCCGAGTCTTCTCAGAAAGCAGTGAGAACCCAGCGCTTAGTTCATCTAACCAGAGTCATTTCACGGAAGTCCCATCTCTAAACCCTATCAACACATGGTTGGGGGGGGGAGGTGACGTGCTGTTGTTACTGGGGTGTCCCTAGGTAAGACTGCAATGCTGCCGGGCAGTGGTGGCGCACGCCTTTAATCTCAGCACTTGGGAGGCAGAAGCAGGCAGATTTCCGAGTTTGAGGCCAGCCTGGTGAGTGAGTTCCAGGACAGCCAGGGCTACACAGAGAAACCCTGTCTCGAAAAACAAACAAACAAAACAAAACAAAACAAAAAAAACCCCAAACAAACAAACAAACAAACAAAACCTGCAATGTCTCTTAGTCAGTAAAGGATGCAAAGATGGTAAATCACCCTGGAGAGGATCACTCCAGAGAGGGCTTCAGGGAACAGTGTCTGCTTTATTACATATGAGCAACCACTTATATACTGGAAACTATCTACTGTGATTGGATAGCACATTACCTCAGATTGGACAGTGAGCACCCATAGCACCAGGATCTCGGTGTGGGAAGAGCATATTGCAGGAGCTGTGGAGAGGGCAGCCTCAGCAGGCCAGCTCCCAACTAGTTACGCTACTCCAGAATTCTGTGTTCTGACTTCTGGGCATACTCAGGAGCATGGTGCACCATGCTCCTTATTTAGAAACGCAGTGTGCCGGGTTGGCTGGCTGCCAGGTCATGCCTGCATTGTCTCCTACAGATATGTCTCCAATGCAAGGACTTGACCAGACAACTACTCTGATAAAGTAACCCATGCGCTGTGAGGAGCCTACTGGGAAGAGAGAGAATGTGAGAGACAGAGGCCAGAAAATAAGTAAGAGTCCTGCTGGAGGAAGAAAGTTGGGGCTTCTGTGCAGTGACAAGCAGTCAGTTGGCTGGTGTGGGATAGATGAAGAGCTAGAGACAGGAGCTAGGAAGGGGTTGGTCTGGCAGAGTCAGCTTCCAAAATACAGAGAAGGAGGGGCATTGCTGAGCTTGAGACTGAGAAAGCATTCCGATGTAAGAATTAGCTCATGCTCCTGTAATCCTAGCACTCAGAAGACTGAGGCCAGTCTGGGCTACATGGTGAAGCCTTGTTTCAGTCACTCCACCAATACAACTTCAAGTCACAGAACGCAGTCTGGTAGAAACGAGATGCAAGCCTGCGTTGCTTCCGCATCTGAGCTCTCAGTCCCTCTGGCTGAGAAGTAGAGTGAACCAATCTACCTTCAAATCTAACCACCTTAGGACTTGAGGACCTAGGAAGGGGCACATCGGGTCAGGGCCTACTTCAGATATGAGGTCTCCAGGGTCCCAGGCTCCACACCCAAGCTCAGCTCCAGCAGGCAGGCCAGGCCTTAGCGCTAGCCCCATAGTTCTGAGCCCCAGAGAAACCATTGATGCTTGGAGAGCAAAGGGCTGGCTCCCCGTCTCCCTGTGTTCCGGGAAGCAGTGTCAGCTGGGGCCAGGTGTTTGGTCTTTACCAGTGGTGGCTGGTTTCAGCCACCTAGAGCTTTCCCACCCCAGGCAGGCTCCAAGTGGACCTGGACTCCCGAGGCAGCAGGTGACACCTGCCCTACCCTAAGCTCTGACCACCCTGCTGGGCACAGGTTGTAATCCAGCCCTGTGACTCTTCAGTCCTGTTGAGCTTGTGCTCAGAGACCAAAGGGCTCTGGGACACAGAGTCCAGGGGATGGTTCTCGAATCCATGGCCGGCCAGCCAAGCAGGCCTTCAGCCTCTCCCCTCAGCCCAACCCTAGGATCAAAGATCTTGGGACAGACAGTTCACTGCTCTGGTTTGCTTTCTTTTTCTTTTCAGAAAAAAAAAATTCTAAAATGAAGCTGCTGAGTCAAAAGAACCTCCATCCATCCATCCATCCATCCATCCATCCATCCATCCATATGTTCATTTATAGGTAAGCTTTCACTACATAGACCAGGCTGGCTTTGAACTCACAGAGCTTTCCCTGCATCTGCCTATGGACTTCTGAGAATAAAGTTGTGTACCACCATGGACAGTTCATTTATTTATTTCAAATTCTCCCTGTGTATATCTGACTGGTGGTAGATCTCAGCCATCATTATGTAAACTAGGATAGCTTTGAACTTGCTGTGATCTGCCTGCCCCTGTCTTAGGAGTGCTGGGACTACAGATATGCACTACCATGCCTGGTTAATTTTGTTAAAAAAACAAAAAAACAAAACCAAAAAACAAAATCAAAAACCCTTTGTGTTGCCGGGCAGGGGTGGCGCACGCCTTTAATCCCAGCAATTGGGAGGCAGAGACAGGCAGATTTCTGAGTTCGAGGCCAGTCTGGCCAGTCTACAGAGTGAGTTCCAGGACAGCCAGGGTTACACAGAGAAACCCTGTCTTGAAAAATAAAAAAACCAAAAACAAACAACAACAACAAAAAAACCCCTTTGTGTTTGTGTACGCACTCGGAGATGTGAGCATCTGTGTGCCAAGGCTTGTGGAGGTCAGATCACAGCCTTGGGGGTTTGGGGGGGGGGGCTTTCCTCACCTGCTGCCCTATTTGAGACTGTCTGTGTTCATGATGGCATGTGACAGGCTATGTGGCCCCTGGGATTCTCTGGCTTCTGCTACCCTTCTCACCTATGGAATGCTGAAATTCCGGACATGGGGAACAACCCTGTCTGGCTTTACATGGATCTTGTCTCTGGTCCTCACACTTGCTTGGGGACGGTGCTGAGCAGGCAGAGCTACAGAAGAGCATCAAGAACGTGGGGGTCAGGGGAGGTTTGCATGATCACTCATTCCCTTCATCAAAGACAGGTCTCCCAGATGTTCGCTCAGAGTCATCAAATTACTACACCTATGGACGTTATTGTATGTCAGTTATAGTCATACTTCAACAAAACTGGACAATAAATAAAAAGAAATAAATAAAGATAACTATAGGCCCCACCAGGCCTTTCTAATAACCTCACTTCTACACAAGGCCCTGGGCGATCCAAAAGGCATTCCAAAGCATCACTTTTCAGCCTGCTAGCTATGATCAGGCATCTAAAATAATAATAAATGAGGGGAGAGAGATGGATCGGCGGTGAAGGTTATTTGCTGCTCTTTCAGGGGACTCGGTTCCCAGCACCTGCATCAGGGACTTCAGTACCACCTGTAACTCCAGCTCCGGGATCCTAAGGCCTCCTAGTGTCCACAGCACATAGGCGGGCAGACACACATACACACAAATATTTTAAATTAAATAAAAACAAACACATTAATAAATAAAGCTTCCTGGATATTTCCGTGCCTCCCCAAATTAGTTTGAGGCCAGCCTGGTCCACAGAGGGAGTTCGTTCCAGGACAGCCAGGGCTACACAGAGAAACCTTGTTTTGAAAAACCGAAAACCTCACTGGCCTCTGAGGGTACTGCACCATGCAAAAGCTCACTCGGTAGCGTGTGTGTGTGTGTGTGTGTGTGTACACACACACATGCGCGACTGCACACGAGCCTTAGGGAGGGAGCTCGTGCTAGTTGGTGGTTATTGTAAATGTGTCTGTGTCTGGAATTACCTAAAAGTGTGTCCGTTAGACTCTCTCCAGAGAGGCCTGGTGTCCTCTTATACACTGGGGGACTGAAGTGAAGAAAGGGGAGGAAGCTGGTCACAGCAGCACACCTTGCTCTCTGCTTCCTGCTCTGTGAGCTGGGAAGCAGAAGCTGAGAGCCTCTCTCTCCCATCTGACCTTGCCTTCCAGGATGGCCTGAACTCTCAAATTTCCTCCGTAAATGGCTTCTTGTCAGGTATGTCGTGGTCACAGCAACAAAACAAGTAACTCCCGTTCCGTTCCAAGTAATAGATCCAAGTGAGTTTCCACAAAACCAAAAGGAGTGATCAGAAAAACATGACCCCCAAAGGAGCACTGGGGATCATAGGCCCAGCCTAGAAGAGAAGTTCAGGAAGCCAGGGCTGCCTAGTGAATTATCCCAGCATGGCTTCTCCCTGGACCTTCTCTTATTACTGAGCCGTTCAACAATCTTTTGCCCATGGGCATGTTAGGTACCAGAAAATTCGGACGTCTGCAAAGACTGGGTAGGCCTCTGGATCCAGTTCCATATTTCCAACTGACTGAGTTTGGACCTTGAGTCCTCATACAGTCAGCTGTGGCCTCAGGGGGAAGCATCAGGAAGTTCACTCCTGGAGGGGAGGATGGGGGAGTGAAGGAGCATGCACAAGGTGTGTGGTTTGGTTAATCATCAACACCCATGTCCCCTACCCGTACCTGGTTCTGAGGGGGGAGCTGGACTCGTGCATCAGTGGCCAGGATGGTCCTAAACAAGAGTTCCTAGGGTCTGAACTGCAAATTAGCTAGTGCCAGTGAAAGCCACAACGAGATTTTGACCTGAAATCTGAATTACAGGCTCTTAGGGTAGAAAAAGTCATTAGGATTCTCCAGCTGCTGAGGATTGATGGATTCAGGAAACTCGCACTTCCTGTGTTGCCCAGGCTATCCTAAAACTCCAGGCTCTAGTAATTCTCCCCAGCTTCCCACATACCTGGAACTACAGGTGTGGTTTCACAGACTCCTACATGCTTGTCCACCCTTCCTCCTGCACTCCCTCCCTCCCTCCTTCCTTCCCTTCTTTTTCTTTTCTTTTTTTTGGGGGGGGGGTTGTTCGAGACAGGGTTTCTCTGTGTAGCCCTGGCTGTCCTGGAACTCACTCTGTAGACCAGGCTGGCCTCAAGCTCAGAAATCTGCCTGTCTCTGACTCCCAAGTGCTGGGATTAAAGGCATGCGCCACCATTGCCCGGCTCCTTCCTTCCTTCCTTCCTTCCTTCCTTCCTTCCTTCCTTTTTTCCTTCTGTATGCTTGTTGTGAGACACCATGCCATGGCATTGGTGCAGAAATCAAAGGACAAATTTGTGAAGTGTGTTCTTTTCTACCTTTATATGGGTTCTGAGGATCCAGATCAAGCTACCAGACTTTCACAGAAAGCACTTTAATCAGTCGAGTCATCTTGTCAACCGCAGACCTACTTAACTTTTTTTTAAAATTTTATATGTGTGTGGAGGTTTTTTGTTTGTTTGTTTGGTTTTGCCAGTATGTATGTCTGTGCACCACTTGTATGCAGTGCCTGCAGAGGCCAGAAGACGGTGTCAGATCCTGGAGTTAGCATCATTAGTGTCGGCTGTGAGGCACTGTGTGGGTGCTGAGAGTCCAACTTGGATCCTCTGAGAAAGTAACCAGTGCTCTCAAGCACTAAGTCTCTCTCCAGAGCCCCATAAATACTTCAAATGACAGCCAGCAGGCGCTGCAAACCTAGGGAAACAGATCCACCTTCAGAAATTGCTAGCTTTGTACACCCAAATTCTAGCTGATATCTTTCAAAGGCATTCTGTCTCTCCCGGGTTGCTTCCAGTACGAGCTGGGCTTTCTCTAGAGAGAAACCACCACCATTTTGGTCAAATGTGCCTGTGTGTGCATCGTGTATGTGTGTCTCGTGTGTACCAGAAGGTGTTGGGTCCCCGGAGCTCCATTACAAGCCATTAGGAGTCACAGGGCCTGGATGCTGGAAACTGAACTTGGGCACTCTGCAAGAGCATCCTGTTCAAGCCATTCCATGTCTTCCTTGTGGCTAGTTACCTCTCCTTCAGTCACAGCTTGCTTCTTCCTTCACATCCTCCTCAGTGTCTCTCAGCATCTTGCTCTAGTCTCTGGCAGCAGCTCTTCTATTCTTTCACTATTTCCCAGAATCCTCTCTTCCTGACCAGTGTCCAGCCTCCTATTTCCCACCTCAGCTCATTGGCCAGTGGCTTATTTATTGACAGCTAACGCTTATAAGATATTCTCTTTACAGCATTATTTACCAGTTGTCTTGAATGTAAGAAAGGGAATCCCCTGGACTCAACTCTTCCTCCCTATGGATAGGTATGGAAAGATATTTGGTATTTGTTTGTTTGTTTTTTCCTCATGGATAGCTGCCTGGAGGAGAATATTCTAGCAGCTTTAAGATGAAGATGTAGAAAGTCGAGCAGTGGTGGCGCATGCCTTTAATCCCAGCACTTGGGAGGCAGAGGCAGGTGGATTTCTGAGTTCGAGGCCAGCCTGGTCTACAGAGTAAGTTCCAGGACAGCCAGGGCTACACAGAGAAACCCTGTCTCGAAAAACAAAACAAAAAGATGAAGATGTAGAACTCTCAGCTTCTCCTGCACCATGCCTGCCTGGATGCTGCCATGTCTCCACATTGATGATAGTGGACAGAACTTCTGAACCTGTAAGGCAGCCCCAACTAAATGCTGTCCTTTATAATGTTGCCTTGGTCATGGTGTCTCTTCACAGCAAAAAAACCCTTACTAAGACAGAAATTGGTACTAGGGACTGGGTTAATGCTGTGATAGGCCTGACCATGCTTTTGTTTGGAAGAATGTGGATTTCCAGACTTTGGATTTGGAAAGTCATGGAATGTTTTAAGTGGGGACTTAATGGGCTGTCCTAGTAGGAATATGGAAGACTTTGTTGCTGAGAGTGATTTGAACTGTGCAGACCTGGCCCAAAAGGTTTCAGTGGAGGACTTCAGTATGTGGCCTAGAAGCTGTTTTTGTGGTATTTTGGTGAAGAACATGGTTGTCTTTTGCCCTTGTCTGAAGAGTCTGCCTGAGACTAAGGTGAAGAGACTCAGATTAATTGCCTTGACAATGGAAGTCTCAGAAACGCCCATCATAGACTTTGTTCTCTGGTTAAGTCTCATGAAGAGCATTTTGAACAAGCGTAGCAAGCTTAGAAAAGAAAAATATAAAATAAAATATAAAATACATGGTTCAAGTACTAAAGGGGCACCAGGAAGTGAAATGGAGCTGAAGCCTGTGTTCTGGGAGACAGCAGTTTAAGGGGGTGGGACCTTGGGGCAAGATCCTGCCCAGCTAAGCTTAGGTCCAGGCGTGGTGCTACACACCTTTAATCCCAGGAGACAGGCATGCAGATCTCTGAGTTCAAGGTCAATCTACAGAGCGAGTTCCAGGACAGCCACGCTTAGGCAGTCAGAGAATTGGAAAACATAAAGCTGGTGATAGAATAAGGGAGCCATGTTCCAGCTTAAGCAAGCCAGTAAGTGACATCCCTCCATGGCCTCTGCATCAGCTCCTACTTCCTGCCCTGCTTGAGTTCCAGCCCTGACTTCCTTTGGTGATGAACAGCAATGTGAACGTGTAAGCTCAACAAATCCCTTCCTCCCCAACTTGCTTCTTGGTCATGATGTTTGTGCAGGAATAGAAACCCTGACTAAGACAGTCAGACAACTAACAGTGCAGCCCTAATATCTAATTTGAGGTGGACAAACAAGCTTCTAAGTTCCTGAAGAGCCACTTCTGCACTTGTTACCGTGGTGACCATGCCTAGGGTGGTACAGAGAGTTGCTTAGCTAGGTGGCCTCAAAAATAAGTGATCAAAGCAAGCAGAAGAATGAGAAGGTCTGTGAGCTCTGCCCTTGGCATCAGTCCTGAGTCACAGCCTGTCCACTGAAGGACAGCTGGACAACCTCTTCCAACTGCATGGAGTCAGAATGTGGAAGAATTGGCTCTCTGAGACAGAGCCAGAATTCCATGTCTGGGAGGAGTCCTGTGGGCTGTACAGGCACCAACGATAGCCAGAAGGGGGCAAAGAAGGGAGGATCGTGAGTTTGGAGCCAGCCTGAGCTACACGCAGATACTGTTCTTCACGAAGGAGAGAACTGATTCCCACAAGTTGTCTTCTAATCTCCACAATCCCCCCCAAAGGATAAATAAAATGGATCCACCTGCCTCTGTCTCCTAACTGCTGGGATTAAAGGCATGCACCACGATGTCCAAACAAATATGAAAAAATTTTAAAGAAAATCTTTAAAAAGAAAGAAAACAACACACACACAAACACACATGCATGCATGCACGCAAATAAATAAATGTAACCAGGCAATGGTGGTCCAGGCCTTTAATCCCAGAGGTACGGACAGGTGGATCTCTGAGTTTGAAGCCAGTCTGGTCTACAGAGTGAGTTCCAGAACAGCCAGGGCTTCACGGAGAATCCATGTCCGGAAAACCAAACAAAAACAAAATCAAGAACAAGAAGTAACTAACTGTAATTTTCTAAAACAGGTGGTGTGAGATGGTTCATCAGAGAAAGGCTCTTGTCACCAAGCCTGCTGACCTGAGATTAATCCCTGAGATCCACAAGGTGAACGGAGAGGAGCGACTTGCAGAAGCTGTCCTCTGTCTACAAGTGTCTACAAGCACTGTGACGTCTGTACACATGGAGGGAATAAACAAATAAATGTAACTGGAGGGAAAGAAAAGCGAGAACAGGCATACATGGTGGCCCACACCTTTAATCTCAGCACTGGATAGGCAACTGGGTCTCTTTGAGTTTGAGGCCAGCCTGGTCTACATAGTGAGTTCGAGGTTAGCCTGGGCTACACAGTGAGATTCTATCTAAAAAGCAAAACAACAACAAAACACACTTACACACATGCAGAGAGAGAGAGAGAGAGAGAGAGAGAGAGAGAGAGAGAGAGAGAGCACGAGCGAGCTAGGGATGTAGCTCAGCTAAAAGAATGCTTGCCTAGCAGGCATGAGGTACTGGGTTCCACCCCCAGTATCTCTGAGCCACACTGGAATAAAAGAAATCCCATCTCAACAACAACACACAACAGAAAAACAAAACAGGCTGTCGAGAAGGCTTAGTGGATGTGCCAACCTGAGGATCTAAAGTTGGACCCCAGCATTCACAGTCAAAGCCAGGCAATGAGGCTTGTGAGATGGCTCAGTTGGTAGAAGTGCTTGGAATCAAAGCCTGATGACCTGAGTTCAATCCCCAGAACCCACAAAACTCCAGCTGTACTGGCTACGATCTGTAATGTCCAGTGAGATGGGAGGCAGAGACAGGGGGATGACTGGGAGCTCCTAGGACCGCTAGCCTGGAGTTGCCCAACAGTAGAATCAAGAGAAGGGTTGGAAGAGATAGGTCAGTGGCTAAGAGTGCTAGTGGCTCTTGCAGAGGGGAGTACCCTTCCTATACGGAGACTCACAACTACATTTAAACCCAAGTTCCAAGGACCTAATTCCCTGTTCTGGCCTCTGTGGGCACTGCATACATGAGATTCAAGCATGTAAAGCAAAACACTCCTGTGCCTAAAAATAATAAGTAAAATCTCTAAAAGGAAGGAAAGAAAGAAAAAGCAAGAGAGACCTTACCTTAAGAGGTTAAAAGGAGCCGGACAGTGGTGGCGCACGCCTTTAATCCCAGCACTGGGGAGGCAGAGGCAGGTGGATTTCTGAGTTCAAGGCCAGCCTGGTCTACAGAGTGAGTTCCAGGACAGCCAGGGCTACACAGTGAAACCCTGACTCAAAAAGCCAAAAAAAAAAAAAAAAAAAAAAAAAGTTGCCCTTAGACCTCTACACATACTCTGGGGCATGCTATAATAATGAATAAAATTAAATTGGTATAAAAAATCAGCTGCACATGTCTGTAAACCCAGTGCCGGGTGAGCGACGGCATCAGGCAGAGACACAGACAAGAGACAGACAGGAGGATATGGGCAGACAGTAATAGAGATAAACATGAAGTTCTCCTTTGACCTTCATGTACCTGCACATACAGACATGCACACATGCCTATAACACGCATGCATGCAAGAGCCAGAAGGTATCAAGAATACATGTCAAGCTGGGCTCTTGTTACCTAGCTGGAGGTCTCTGTAACCGCCACCTCGATGGGGTCTCCTGTGGCATGCAGTCTCCCCTTGTACTTGATTCCTGACAAGGGGGTGGGTATCATTGCACTCTTCCACCCTGACTCAAGGAGGACAAAGCAGAGAACTAGCCTAGGTCCCCAAGGTGAGTCAAGTTAGCCTGGGCCAGAGCCAGTGCAGCCAGGTCAGTCACTCCTTTGAAGAGCGGAAATAAGATCTTAAGAGGAAAGAGGAGCTGGCACTACAGCCTCCTGCAGGTCAGCCACTACCTCCAAATGCCTTCTTCTGGCCCTGCCTAGGAAGTTGAGAGGGTTGAATTTGGAACCTGAAATTTGGAACCTCTGTGGGTTGAGCCAGTCCAGTAAAGCTGACCTCCGTGGGTGGAGCCAGCCCGGTGCTAGCTTGTTTGACTTGTAGGAGTTTTGGAAGTGTTTGGCAATCAATACGGTTAAAATGGAGGATTTCACGTTCAAGCCCTGTATCCTGGCTTCTTCTGTTCAATAGAATCTATTGAATCGAACTGTCAGGCAAGGGCTTATTCCTGACCTTGAGAAGCCAGTTCCAGCCGCCACCTGCAGCCGAAGGCAAGGAAGTCCTTATCAGCACCTCAGCTGCTGTTATCTGAGTAGTCTTGGACTGTAGACAAATGAAATTCTGAGATGGGGCTAGCACACCCTAGAGTACCACACTATGACTTCCCAGATGGGCCTCAGTACTGTTCTCAGCTCTTCCCATTGATTACCCTCCTGACCAGGCTCCCGGCTCTATGGCAACTTCTCCACCAGGGTTCTTGGTGAAACCTGCCTGAGCCCTAAGGCAGGTGTTAACCTGAGAGCACCTATGTCCCAGCAGGTGGATTGCCCAAGGTCCCCACACTCAGGTGTGTCTGGGATTCATGGGGTGAGGCTTCTGATGCTTCTTTCACAGGTCCAGGGTCCAGGCTGCAGGTATGGAAGGGTGATTCATGCTCAGGCTGTCGGCTCTCACGGGAGGTTGACTCATAGAGAGGGAGGCCGCAGCAGACACACCTGGGGTGGACTCTTGGCTCTGCTACTTATAACTACACACCATTGGTGAGTGAGTCTTGGCTTTGGTATCTGCTTCTCTAGGGGTGAGGAGTCCACATCATCTTATGACAATGTTGTTGGCCCTCAATTTAGTCAACACTACAGTAAGAGGTGTATCAAATGATCCAGGTCTGTGGCATGCACAGAACAGCAACTATGACTAAGATGCGTCATAGGAGGAGGAGATCTTTGTGTCAAGATGCTGGCTGTAAAATTTGATGACCTTAGTTTGATCCCAGAACTCAAATACCGAAAAGAGAGAACCAAGTTTTACAAGTTGTCCTCTGCCTCCATAGCAGGCCACGGCATATATGCACACACACACACACACACACACACACACACACACACACACACAAATAAATAAATATAAAAACCCAAAAGTGAAACTGTATAGGACACCCCTCAACACAGTGTTTTATCTAGCCTCCAGTGGTCACAGTGCTAGGTTCCTACAGCAGAACGGACATTGAAAGTGGTTACATGCATGTACACGTAAATGCAGTGCAATAAACATTGTGAGGGAGAAAACAAAGGGTGTGACCCAGAAAGACTCCTTGGAGGAAGGCATCCAAGGCGGCTCAAGAACCACTAGGAGTTAGGAAATCGAGGGGGAGAAAAGAAACAGCGAAGGCATTGTGTGTGCCCTTAAGCCCACAATCTGAGCACTCAGGAGGATCTCTGAGTTCCAGGCCAGCCTGGTCTACAAAGTAAGTTCCAGGACAGCCAAGGCTACCCATAGAAATGCTGTCTCAAAAAGCAAGCAAGCAAATAAATAACCAAACAAAATTTTTAAAAAAGGAAGGAAGGAAGGAAGAAAAAAGTAAAGCCAAGCAGATCGTGAGAACTAAATGCAGCATAAAAGGCCCTGCATCAGTAAAGAGGCAGCAAAATCCAGTGTAGCCTCTGGTACAGGCCAGGCTGAGGTCACTTTCCCTTTTGCAAGTGCCCATGCCAGGTTGATTTCATCATCTTCAGCCAAAGTGTTGAGTTTGACCCAGTCTGTCCGTTCCAGCAGGGACTGTGCTCACCATGGAAGCCTGAAGCAATGTCTGCAGGGCCAAGAAATCTTTCCAGAGAGTTCCAAGCAAGACAAGTGAGCCATCTCTGAAGTATATTTCCCAACATCTGTAGGGCCATTCAATTTGCAAAATCCCGAGCAAGGGCCAGGTACAGGGTACAGGGTTGTGTGTGTGTGTGTGTGTGTGTGTGTGTGTACTCCAACCCCAGTCCTCTGTAAGAACAAGAAGTGTTCATATCCACTGAGCCATCTCTCCAGCCCCATAAAAATATATCTATAGATAGATATAGATTAGATATAGATACAGATACAGATATAGATACATTCTTAGCATTCAGGAGGCAGAGGCGGGACATCCCTGTGAGTTAAAAGTCAACACAATACCCAGGCAGTGGTGGCACATGCCTTTAATACCAGCACTTGGGAGGCAGAGGCAGGTGGATTTCTGAGTTGGGGGCCAGCCTGGCCTACAGAGTTCCAGGACAGCCAGGGCTACACAGAGAAACCCTGTCTTGAAAAACCAAAAAGTCAACACAATCTAAATAATAAGTCTCAGCCAACCAGAGCTGAGACCCTGTTCTTTTGTTTGTTTGTTGTTTGTTGTTTGTTTTGGTTTGCTTTTTAAAATGTGTTCTTTTGCATAGCCCTGGCTGCCTTGAAACTCACTCGGTAGACCAAGCTGACTTTTAACTCACAGAGAGAGATCTGCCTGCCTCTGACTCCCAGGTGCTGAGATTAAAGATGCATGCCACCACCGCCCAGAGAAACCCTGTCTTAGAAAGAAATCTAGGAATAGTGATCTGTGTCTTTAATTCCAGCACTTAGAAGGAAGAGACAGGCTTGTTTCTATGAGTTTTGAGGGCTGCATAGTGAAGCCCTGGCTACAAAAAATAAAAATGTAATAAAATATCTTTATGGGGCTGAAGAGATGGCTCAGTGGGTATGAACGCTACTTGTTCTTGCAGAGGACTGGGCTTGGCGCCTTGCACTCACATGGTGGCTCACAACTCCGGTTTCAGAGAAGTTCTCTTCTCTGATAGTATAAAGTACAAGCATTGCGGAATACATACATGCAGCCAAAAACACTGCGCATAAAATGAGTAAATCTATTAAAAAATAAATCCAGAGTGAACAAATGACGGTGGTTCTAAAGCTCTGAGTCTTGGGGTCTTTTGTTACTTACAAGAGAGCCTACTTTAAATGATGTGCATCAGCTCCCAGGAACCCTGTGACTCAGTCTACCAGCAGCGACTTACTAACTCCGACATCAGCCTTGTGTAGAGAAGGTATTTTGAGGAGGTAGTGGAGGCATGGGGAAACCAGACTCTCCTTCCCCGGGGCATAGATTCATCAAAGGACAGGGTGAATTTGAAGACTAGCTCTTGACTACAGACTTCTATGTGATCATGCAGGCAGACTGCAGGCAGTTACAGAGGGTCAGACAGGTAAGCTTTCTGGGGTGGGAAAACCTGCTCTTGCCATTCCCAGATTTAGTATAGCCATCCATCCATCCATCCATCCATCCATCCATCCATCCACCCACCCATCCATCCATCCATCCATCCATCCATCCATCCAGCTTCCCTGTGTTCTTAGTTGGGATGCCTCCATCCACAGACCTTTTTACTAGTCATGCTTAATAAATCAAAGCCTTTTTGTTTGTTTGTTTGTTTGGGTTTGTTGTTATTGGTTTTTTTGTTTTGTTGTTGTTGTTTTTGAGACAGGGTTTTTCTGTGTAGCCCTGATTTTCCTGGAACTCCATCTGGAGACCAGGCTGACCTTGAACTCAGAGATTCATCTGCCTGATTCTGCCTCCCTAGTGCTGGTACTAAAGATGTTACCACCACCACCACCATTGGCCAAAGCCTTTTTTTTTTAAGAAAAAAAAAATGGGTAGGATTTCTCTTTATAGCCCTGGCTGTCCTGGAGCTCATTCTGTAAACTGGGCTGGCCTCAAACTCACAGAGATCCACCAGCCTTCTTCTTCTTCTTTTTTTTTTTTTTAATATAGGGTTTTATGTATCTGGAGATGTATTTTAGGATAATGTTGAGCTTCTGGTTTTCTAGACTCTACCTCCCCAAGCGTCTGAATTACGAGCATGTATCACCACGTCCAGTTCATGGGCTGTTGGGAATCCAGCTCAAGGCTTCAGGCATTCTAAGCAAGTACTGTGTCTCTACCACTGAACTACATTCTTAGCTTTTCAACCAAAGCCAGAGCCTACCCACGTGTCTCTACCAGTACCTCACAGCCAGAACTGGTGGTGGGGATCTAGAAGACTCGGGATCCAGAAGGAGACAAAGAATTGTGTTTTGGTTGAGGCAGAGCCTTGCTATGTAACCCAGGCTGGCCTAGAACTTGTGAACTTTCTGCTTTTGCCTCCTGAGTACCATGCTCCAGAGATGCTTGAAGAGGCTACGGGCAGGGAATTGGCATTGCTGCTTCCCTTTACAGTTTCTGTTTGCTTTGTGGTCCCAAGGAACTGCTTTAATGTAGCCAATTCCTGGGTGCAAGGACAACCTTCCCTTTCAAAGGGAAAAAACTAGAGTCTCCATTAAGATTAATGAAACTGAGACCCTAAAAGGTGTGAGACACAGTAAGAGGTGGGGCCGTACCTAAGCCTAGGTTCTTTCTATGTATACTTCCTAGATCGCCTAGGCCAATACTATATGAGTAGATTAATGGAGCAAGGTTTTGTTTGTTTGTTTTGAGATAGGGTTTCTCTGTGTAGCCCTGGCTGTTTTGGAACTCACTCTGTAGACCAGGCTGGCCTCAAACTCAGAGATCCACCTGCCTCTGCTTCCCGAGCACTGGGATTGACGGTGTGTGCCACCACAGCCTGGATTCTCCTGTCTGTTAATAGAAGTATAAAGCAGTCATGAACAGGGGAGATTTCTTGATCTAGACGTTCCCCAAGGGCAGGCTTTACTCATTTTCAAGTGATTTCAAGTCTCATAGGCCCTACTGTCAAGGTAAGTTCAGAGCTAAAAACAAACAAACAAAAAACAAAACAAAACAAAACAAAAAACGGTAACTAAACCTGGTCGGGTGGTGCAGGCCCGTAGACTCAGCTACCTGGGAGGTTAGAAAAGCAAGGCATTAAGTTCAAAATTTCCTGGGTAACAGGGTGAGTTCAGAGCTAGCTGGGTGGCTTAGCTTACTCAGAATAAACGGTTAAACAAACCAAAAGAGCTAAGGATATGTAGGCTTAGAATTTTCAAAACCTGCTTTCAATAAGTGTTATTAAATGTTTTAACCTCCCTTCAGCCCTCCTCCCACCAGAGGGAGTGGGAAAGAAAGATTAGCACATGGGGAAGTGGACCTGTTTAGAAATAGCAATCCAGTCTGCCTTGTCAGGATATATACCAGCAGTCCAGTTCAGTAGTGTCAGAATAGCAAACACAAATCAGCAGTGGTGGCATGACCCAACAGAAACAGCCAGGCCTCCGCAGAATCGGCAGGAGTCAGTGGGAATGACCAGGAACAGCAGGGATGTCAGAAGTTCTCTGCTGTCCCTCTCTCCATGAAGTGAAAAAAGATTTGAAACAAACAAATCGATGCAAAGCTAGCTATGTAAGCCTGTTGTCACTGTCCATTGAGTCCTATTTATACTCCCTCCAAACATCACAGGTCTTGTCTCAGTAAAAACCTCATGAGTCTGTCTTAGCAAAACTCCATGTGTGTCTCTGTCAGCTGACAAATCCAGAAATTCCTACTTCACTCCGCCAATCAGCCCGAGTCTGGGGAAGCGGCAAGAAGCTGCCAGAACACCACCAGAAGGCTTTTGGTGCGTTTCTCTCTATGATCAATGACTAGTAAGGAATGGTAAGGGGTACCAATGCCATCTATTGTCATCCACTGTCTGTTGGGTTATATTCATATTCTTTCTTAACATTATGAGTCTTTTTACTTGTTTCCTTTAGCAAAACATCCTTTTATCTGTGTCTATTTAAAAAAAAAAAACTCACTTTTTCACGTGCCTACTTTAACAAAATATCCTTTACCTGTGTGTCCCAGCAAAACATCATTTGACCTAACTGACTTCCCAAAAAACCCAAAAGTTTTTACTTCAACAGTAAGAGCATGTGCCTAGAAAAAAAAAAAAAAAAGTAGCTAAAGTCGTGGGCTGTCCTGGGAGCGAGGCTGCTCTGTGGCTTTACTCAGGCTGTTTGACCTCTGATCCTTTAGTGTCCTCAACTGCACAGTGAGAACCATATCAGTACCTACTTCATGCAACTGCTGGAACCAGTCAGTGCCTACAGCTTCTGAGGTGGGGCCTGACAACTGTCAGCTTGTATTTATCTTTAAACAGTATTAAGTAAGCACAGACGCCTATCCTGGAAAACCCAGATCTCACCTGTTGACTACAAACTCCCCCACTCTGGCGTGGGATCTGGAGTCCAGCCCATTCTGAGTCTGCCAGTCTGGCCCAGTTCTTAGCCATCAGGAAATCACAGGATTACTCTAAAAGCAGGGTGTGTCTATACCATACCATACAGTGTTAGCACTGTATCTCCTGGAGTCTATTCTAGGTTCTTGCTAAGATCTGGATCATTCTCACCACATCAGAAGCCATGTACTCATCTGGGTTTATACTTCGTTGGGGTTTGTGGTAAACTCTCTCAAGTTACAGCTACTCAACTCTGCTGTCATAATATAATCAACAACTTTCCTAAGTGAATGCATGCCTATGTTCCCATAAAACTTTATTTATAAAAATAGGTAGCAGGCCAAGGCATAGTGGCACATGCCTTTAATCTCAGCTCTCAAGAAGCAGTGGTAGGTAGATCTCTGTGAGTTCAAGGCCAGCCTGGTCTACATAGTAAGTTTCAGGCTGCTAATCCCCCTGGGCTAGAATAAGACTACAACCACAATTTTTGAGCCAAATTTGAAGCAAGCTTTATTAAATAATCACCAGAACAATGGAACCTGACCAGTGGTCCATACCCAGGATTCCCAGAGTATGGTGCTGAATTACATTAGGCAGGGGCTAATAAAGACACAACCCAGAAGGATACACACTTCTCACCTTTGTCCAATCACAGGCAAGCATACATCCTGACATACTTTCTGTCTCTTTACCTCTTGCCTAAGTATACATGTGACCAAGCACATTCGGTGCAGTTACATCAACCAAGTTTGTTCCCAGATTCGAAACATGTGGTCTGTTATCTTACATGACTGACTGCGTCAGCATTCCAGAAAGTTATCTGTCCTTGGGCAAGTGAGGCGTACAGGTTAGAGGTATCTTTGATCTATAGATTTCTCTCAAGGAAAGGTTCAAGCCTTGCCTGTCCTAGAACTAGCTATGTAGACCAGGCTGGCCTTGAACTAACAAAGATCCAACTGCCTCTGCCTCATGAGTATTGGGATTAAAGGTGTGCACCACCACTTCCAGGCTGCTTTATAGGTCTCTTAAGCACAATAATATAAACTTAAAACACAACTGTATCTCTCACATTTGTGTCCTGAACCAAGTCTCTGACTCTGGTGAGTGCCTGTTTATACCAGATCTAATAATCATCAGATAAATGGCGCCAAAATGGGGATTTACATATCTAGCTAAGGCATTAATGATGCAAGGCCAACAGTAATTAGCAGAAACAGACGGTCAAAGGCTCTGCAATGGTTGATATCCGGGCTACTATATAAGAACAGGACCAGCCATTTATTTCATCTCAGGTCCCCTCCTTTTGTATTTTTTGTATTTTATAGCTGGATAATCTCTGATGGCTCCTCAGTGGTTTGTATAAAAACAATTTTCTCTTAAAGACACACAATAATCTTGTTCTACATAGAACATTTGGAGGCCCCTATCATATTGTAGAAACACTTTAGCTAATGAATCTATCTGTTGATAGGTCTTGGTCTGTTTGGCACCTTTCCTGGGATGCCGTTTTGTCTCCTTTGACCTAACCTTGCAGCCTTTTGTTGAGGATAAGGAGCAAGTTACTCTCTTCTGTAACTATTGCCTGCTGAAATTAGAATATCATCATTAGAATGTCAGTCAAAGGCCGGGAGGGGATGCAGGCAATAGAGCATTGATCAGGAGCATCTGGTTCACGGACCCAGCTGAAGAGACATCAGCTGGAATGGTTCACATCAGCTTTCAAGCAAGTCCATGACTCACATCTGTTTGGAGTAGTTTGTAGTCTGCAGTTGATTCCTGGATGGCATCTGTCAGCTAAGTGGAAATCTGCTGCAACCGATCGGGACTAGAGATGGAAGTTAAAGCTTAGGAACTTAAAAGACATCTTAAATTTGGAACTTCCAGGCCCATGGTCTTGGTAGTTGGGGGAAAGGAGGAGTCCCAAGACCAAGGGAGAAAGAGGGAAGAGGGAAGAGAGAGAGAGAGAGAGAGAGAGAGAGAGAGAGAGAGAGAGAGAGAGATTGATCCCAGCTTCAGCCTCAGGAAGCAGCAGGTGGAAAATTTAAGCTGTACTTACTTATCTGGAATCTGTTTGACCTGCGAGAGGTGAATTCAAGTCTTACTCGACTTCCTGAAACCTACGTTTTTATGTATATCTAAATTTTTAGATATATTAGCATTACCACGGTTTGTGATCTGTACTGAAATCCACACCACACAAAACACAGCTAGGAGTCTGTTGAACAGCTGAAGCAGTTGTATGCCTTTGAGTCGTAGCAAAAGCTATGGCATGAACATTTTCCCTCTAGCCAGGGGGTCGGATATACAGACTAGACAGAGATGCTTTCAGCACAACGAGACGCATCTTTAAGTCTATACTTAGACAACAACCAAAGGAAACTTAAAATCTTGAGCTTGTGACTATCCTGTAGCCAGTGGTTTACCAGGGCTAGGTTAGCTTATCAGAATTTCATCGATTCATGTCGAAGCTGTGACCTTTTGGAAGCTGTAGCATACATAACAATGGCATAGAGAGGGGAAGTGATAGGAAGCATTTACCTCACTTCATACCTTTACAGCTTGTATTTGGATATCTTAAAATACTTTTTTAGACCCTCAGAACTTACATGAACTTAAACCCTTTTCCTTCCCATCTATACATTTACCATAGGTATTAGTAGTTATTATCAAGAGCAGTCATTGCAAGGCAAGTTCCTTTAAATAAAGGAATAAATAGAGCATTACATCTGAAGTCTTTTTATCTTTTAATATGAATCCTGTTAGCCAGGAAAACCTGTCTGTCTTTCTCAGCACAAGAAAGTTTCTAGTTGCTCTAGAAAAAGCAAGGCCTGATTTTTACATATGAAACGAGTTAACAAGGTAGCTGCAGCCTCCGGGCTTCCTTGGGGGACAGAGGGCACAGGTCTTAAGTTGCTACACAGGACAGCATAGACCAAAGGACTTCCAGACACAGAAGGTCCCAGAGATGTTCTTGTGTATGAGGAACCTGGGGAAATTGGCCTACCTTGATGTAGGCAGAGTAGAGCAGTGTGACCAACAGTGTCCAAAGTCAGTGCAGGTACCTGACCAGCAAATGAGAGACATGGGCAGTTTAGCCCTGTGGTTAGCATCACCACAATCCAAGTCAGTGCCCCATCTGTCTTTTTTGGATACTGTGGTGGCTTGAATAGGTTTGGCCCCCATAGACATATATATGAATGCTTGGCCTATAGGCGGTGGCACTATTAGGAGGTGTGGCCTTATTAGAGGAAGTGTGGCCTTGTTAGCCCCCCCCCCGCCCCTGCCCCTGCATCACACTTTGTCACTGTGGAGGTGGGGCTTTGAGGTCTTTTCTTTTTTTTTTCTTTTTGGTTTTTCGAGGGTTTCTCTGTAGCCCTGACTGTCCTGGAACTCACTCTGTAGACCAGGCTGGCCTCGAACTCACAGATCCACCTGCCTCTGCCTCCCGAGTGCTGGGATTAAAGATGTGCGCCACCACTGCCCGGCTGGCTTTGAGGTCTTAAATGCTTAAGCTACACCCAGTGTGAAAAAATCCAGTCCCTTTCTGCTGCCTTCAGGTTAAGATGTAGAACACTTGCCTCCTCCAGCACCATGTCCGCCTGCATGCTGCCATGCTTCCCACCATGATGATAATGGACTAAGCTCTGAACCTGTAAGTCAGCCCCAATTAAATGTTGTCTTTATAGGAGTTGTCTTGGTCATGGTGTCTCTTCACAGCAATGGAAACCCTAGCTAAGACAAAGACCTTAGGCTTGCCTCTAGGATCTGGCATTTCTGCCCTTCACTGGAATCTTTTGCCATTAAACATTTTAAATGCCAAATTAGGCAGATCTCTGAAAAGTTTTGAGAGTCATCTCTACTGGATGGTTTTGTGTGTCAACCTGACACAAGGGAGCCATCAGAGAGAAAGGAGCATCAGGTGAGGAAATACCTCCATGAGATCCAGCTGTAAGGCATTTTCTCAATTTAGTGATGAATGAGGGAGGGCCCAGCCCATTATAGATGGTGCCATCCCTGAGCTGGTGATCCTAGGTTTTATAAGAAAGCAGGCTAAGCAAGCCATGGGAAGCAGGCCAGGAAGCAGCACCCCTCCATGGCCTCTACATCAGCTCCTGCTTCAGGTTCCTGCCCTGCTTGAGTTCCTGTTCTGAATTTCTCCAATGATAGACTATGATCTGGAAGTGTAAGCCAAATAAACCCTTTCCTCCCCGACTTACTTTTTGGTCATGGTGTTTTGATGCAGCAATAGAAACCCTAAGACATCATCTATTAAGCATACCTGATGTTAGGTAGACTTGTTTTTAGTTATTTGTTTTAGGCTTAACCTTGAAAACACATGCAGGAGGCTAAATAAAGCTCATTTCTATACTTTCATTAATACTTAGCATGACTACACATATAGTCCTGAACACATTAAGAAATTTGATCATTTATAAGGGGACTGAGTACTAGCTACTAGCTTGCATGTCTCATCTTTCACAGTAGCTTTCTTTTCTTTTCTTTTTTTTTAAAGTTAGAAGCTTTTGTAAGATTAGGATTTGCATTTTTGTTCCTGTTTAAGTTTAGCTTTAAAAAAAATAACAATTTTTTAATGGAAGTTTATTTAGTATCAAAATGAAACTTTAAATCATATATACAGTCCAAAGAGAGACTGGCCCTTTCAGAGCGCACCATTACAGAACATCACAGTTTCGTGTATGACTCTGAAACTTTATGAAAAAAGCTAAAGCTAAAAAAGAGAAAAAGCCCAGGAAGCTAGACATACATTCTTCAGTCAGCCTGTCAGCCTGAATGGACCATAGGTAGGGAGAGACATCCTATAGGCCCTTTGTCAGACTGCTTAGGTCAATGGCTTGCTGCATCATAATATAGGGAAATCCCAATTTCTGGTGTTAGTGTTTGGTGCTCATAATCTAAATTTTTAAAGGCTATTTAGTTTTTTCTCTTGTTTTCCTGTCACAGAGTCATAGAACAGAGAAGAGACTTTTAAACAAGTTTGCTTGTATCTAGATAAAGGAGAGCCATAACTCAACTTTAAAACCAGGTTTTCAATAAAGTAGAACAGCATAAAACAACTTTAATATTACCGAAACTCAAAGGATATTTGAATCCTTCCTAAATAGAATCCAGTGACCACAGAGCTCAGAGATAGATTCTGAGCCTGGACCATCACAGTATCTGTGGTAAGTAGCGTTAGCTGTGGTGGCTGGCAGCTGGCAGGGGCAGAGACAGAGACAGAAAAACCAAAACTAATAAACATAGAACACAGAAAACTCACACACTCAAAGGAGACCAACCAGAAACAAAACATAGCCACTGTCATTTATACATTCAACTGAGCCTGACTCATTTCTATTTTGGCTCCCACGTTTGCAACAAAGCTTCTACAAAGACAAACAAGACCCAAAATCAGACCCAGAACCTCAGGTGAGCCTTGAAATGTCTCTATTTTGGCCCTGGATGAGAGAGTATTAGGTTCTGTCAAACCCCTCCACAACCCAGATCAGAATCCCAACAGAAGCAGATGTCACAGAAAACTACTATGACTAACCAGGGTAGGCCTCTGTAGACGCTTGCTGCTTCTCTCAGCATGGCAGTTTACTCAGTTTATGAATGGAGAGCATACTTTAGAGCCTTGAATTGTCTCAAGATGTGCACCTCCTGAGGTGACCCTTCAGCTCCGGAGCTCCAGAGGGAAGAATTCTGATGGGTGGTCTGATCTTGCTGGGGTCTCCAGAAAATCCTGATCCCATTGAGTGAGACTAAGACCACTACTATAATTTTTGAGCCAAATTTGAAGCAAATTTTTATTAAATATTGTCCAGGATGAGGGACACTGACCAGTGGTGCATACCTGGGATTCCCAGAGTGTGGTGTTGAATAGACAGGAGCTTATAAAGTCACAACTCACAAGGCTACATATTTCTCACCTTCATCCAACTGGGGCAAGCATACATCCTGACACTTCCTGCCGACATACCTTCCACCTACGTGTGATCAAATACATTCTGTGTAGTTGGGGCAACCAAGCTTGGTTACAGAAGTGGAAACACATGGCTTATTATCTTAAATGAACAACAGTCCCCAGCACCCCAGGGAGTTGGAGTAGCTGTCCTTGAGCAAATGGGGCTTACAGGCTAGAGGTATTTTGTTTTATAGATCTCTTCAGCTTAGTAATTTAAACGTAAAACATAACTTTAGCCATCACAAGGCTAGTCAGGGAGACATAGTGAGTCCCTGTCTCAGAAAAACAAACAACAAAGTGACAGACCAGATTTAGCCCGGGGGCTATGTGTGAGCAATAAAGACAAGAGAAGTGTGTATACAAAAAAGTGATATTTCTTTAATTTAAAGTTGTGACCTGGGAAGAACAAGTTAGCTTAAGTAATCTAGGCTTCCTCTTTATGCACAACTGGAACAGATACAACATTGGCTCAGACTTCCAACCCCAGAGAAGAACCAAACTAGGTCACAAATCCTTAGGAGGCTTCTGTAGCAACCCTGCTGGGGCCCCACCTCATTCCATCTCTCTGTAGCTAGCATAACACATGCCTCCTTGGAGAAGGGGAGAGTGGGTAGCCACCTCACTGTCTCCAGGGGACCTCTTCGTGGGACAACAGTGGAGCTAAGCATCTCTATGTGCGCATGCCTGGAAAGGCAACTTGGCCTCTTTGCTTGGCTAAGATCTGGAACTTTTGAGTTGTAGTCACTGGTCATGAGTGTCCCAGATGTGGCAGCAACGTGGGAGCCTGAGGCCTCAGCATTGCAAGTTTAAAAGTGATCCAGATAAAACTTGCCTGGCAGAGTCTCTTGTAAGTGCCTCGGAGAGAAGGTGGAAAGCCAGGCAACATGTACTTCAGCCCTCTGAGGCTATGTCTTGCTAGAGCACAGGTTTCAAAGGGCCCACTTTCTATTTTCCACCTCTTACATTCAGGGACCATCCTTGCTTTGGATTCACTCAGCCAATGGGGGCCAGGAGGGAGGGGGCGTCTTCAGGGCACCAGGCACTGAGGAACAGAGTAAGGGAGAGGAGTACTGGGGTGGGATGCTGAGCAGGGCTCTGCGCATTGGATTTTGGACGTGGGGTCCAGTGGGGGAGGAGGAAGGGTGGCCCTCCCGGAAAGGGTTCAGCTGTAGAACAAGTACGACTGGTTAAAAGTGAGCTTTCTAAAAAAAAAAAAATAATAATAAAAATAAAAACTAGAAGTTCATCTCAAGTACACTGCAGCAGAAAACAGGATCCCACAGGGGTTTGCCTTCTGACACTGACAGCACCAGAAGTGAAGCCCACCTGTGTCTGGGGATAGGGAAAATGTTAGAACAGCTACCCAGAGGTGTCATGGAAGACTAGAGAGTAACCAACCCACCACACACAGCACTCCTGAGCCAGGCCGGCTGGATTCGTCTCGGGGCATATCCAAGAGCTGGGCTGTGCCTGGGGTTGTGGCATACAGCAGTCAAGAGTCCCCTGAGAACGGAGGCACAGTGAGAGGGAGAAAGGACTGGGACTTCCCAGTGGCATTGGGAGACATTCTTATTTGGGTGTTATTGCATTTCTGCCAGAGACATTGGCAGGATGGCACTCAAAAAGATGGCGCACCTGAGATGGGGCAGCTTGCTGATGATCGAGTGCTGAGATGTAGCCCCAGTGAGAACCAGTCTGTCTTTAAAGTTGTCCTAAATGGAGTGTGAGTGATGTCAACCCATGTCCCATCACTAGCATACATGGCTACCAGCTAAACTCTTCTCAGCAAGGCAGCTCCAGAGGTTGAACTACGATATACTGGGTTCCAGGAGCCCAGAAAATTCCTTTTTCCAGGCTTCTTCATTTTTCTCAGACCCCTAAATCCCATGTATCTATCCAAGATGGAGCTAGCCAAATGGCCCACTTAAAATTCCATGGACGTCTCCTTCAATCACAAGCAGAGGACTGGCTTGACCCCTGCCCTCACTGGATGATGCTGTCTGGCTGCCCATTCTGGGCCACCTGTCCAGGGTCAGGGGCTGGGGCTGGGTTGGGTGTGTTACTCTGTAGGTAGCGTCGGAAATCTTTAATCATGGGCCGGAGGACCTGGATGAGGACACTCAGGGCTGCCTGGGTGCCCTCCATGGCCTGGGCCTGGCGCTCCTGGGCACAGGCCTGCACCTCCTGAGAACGCCGGATCATCTGTAGCAGGTCATTCTGCTGCTCCAGGTGCTGGGCAATCTCTTTTATGTGTAGGTTGGTGACCCGCTGCTCCTGGATCAGCTTGGCCGAATTGAGGGCAATGCGGCTCTTAAGTGCCTGTGGTTTGACGGATGTGTCTGCAGGCTGGGCTATCATCTCCACCGGGGCCTCTGGCGGCGGCAGGGGCTGAGGAGCTTCAGCTGTGCAGTACTCCATCACTCCCTCCTCCAGCGTGTGGTAGGTGGTCTCAGTGGGGACTGCCGAGAAGAAAGAACAAAAGCAGATGTGGGTCACCTTTTGGGAGGAATGTTGCTGACTCTGCAACACAGGGAGGAGGCCAGTGCAGCAGGGGGCAGAGGGAATTCAGGCCTCCCTTGGCTGTATTCACATAAAAACACAGAGTCTGAGAGGTTCAGCTCTCTTTGTCCCTCAAGGCTGGGATAGAACCCAGGGCCTTGTACTGCTCCAACATGGTTTCGGGATTTACTCTACCAGATCTGACAAATGCAGAGATGCCAATGAGAACGCAGCATTAGAATAGCAACCCTAATACTGATTCAGAATGCCACATTAGCCAGGCAGTGGTGGCGCACGCCTTTAATCCCAGCACTCGGGAGGCAGAGGCAGGCGGATTTCTGAGTTCAAGGCCAGCCTGGTCTACAGAGTGAGTTCCAGGACAGCCAGGGCTACACAGAGAAACCCTGTCTCGAAAAACCAAAAAAAAAAAAAAAAAAAACAAACAAACCAGAATGCCACATTAGAAGATTTGCATGCCACTCTGTACTCATTAGCTCAGTGAATCCTCCAAATGGACACTGTCCTTTTTGAGGGCTGTAGCAGCTCACCTGTCCAGAAAAATGTCTCCCTGTCTCCTTAAGCACACTAGTCCTTAAGATGCAAGACCGTCCTTGCAGATGCTGCTCCAGAACAGTACCTGGCTTAGACCAGTGCTTTTCATCCTCTTCTGACCTCATATGGACTGAAGAAATATGCAAGGGAGAGCACGCACCCATACACCATTGAGATTCTGGTTGATCCAGTTCAAAGCCCATCACGACTGAGCAGAATTCAGAGGTATGGGCACACATCCTTATTTCCAACACAAAACCCAACCAGCTAGTTCTGTTATCCCTCATCAAAGAGAACCTCTGGAGGGTCATTCATTGTTTGGGCCTTCATGTATGTGGGAGAGGTCAATCTTGTTTATCTTTTTAAAAACTGTGTATATATGTTTTGTATAGGTGTGCGCATGCTCGTGTGTTTGTACATAAGGAGGGGGTTGAAAGACAACCTCAGGTGCTCTTCACACCTTTTCTTCCCCCCCCCTTTTTTTTTTCCCAAAACAAAGTCCATTTACTGGCCTAGAACTCTCTAAATAGGTGAGGCTCGATGGCTATTGAGCCCTAGGGATTCACCTCTTAAATGCCAGGGTTAGCAGTATGTACCTCCACCTCCTATTTTCCCTACTTCTCAATGCCATCAACCAACCATGTGTTCCCCTTACACCAGGAAATACCTTTCATTCATATATGTACCCTAGTAGAATAGAATTGGCCTATATATTTAAGGTTTTTGCAGTGCTAAGCAAGGACCTTACCACTGAGCTCTCTCTCTAGCCTCTAGGGAATGTTCAATATTTTGGTATTTCTGGTGCCCAGCATAAACTGCTTGATGAATAGATGAAGAGATAGGAATCACGAAGCTCCTGGGAAGTGCCTGGTGTGTGTTTGTATACTGAAAACACAGAATGTCTTTGTGCAGAATGGATATCTCACTTGGGCAGTATTAGTCCTAGCTAGAGTCATTCAACAAGTATATCCTGGCTGCCTATTATAATGAGGTCCTAAGTCCTGTGGGGCAACAGTCAGTCTTTGTCTTCAACACTACATAGGTCAGCATGTGGAAGTCATGAACACATGACTGAGCTATCCACATGCTGAGGAAGACCCTAAAGGAACAATATCACTTCAGTCTGGGGAGTTCTTGGAAGGCCTCATGGTCTTTCCAAGATCGCCATCTGAATTTTGACCCTTGACAGCCAATTTGCCCCAGGCTGCCCCAGCACTTGCTGGCCCGTCCCATTTATGCAGCTGAACTGAGCAGGAGAGCTCACTCACTCTGTGTCAGGGTGACCGTGGCTGCAGCTGTAGTGGCCGTGGGTCCGAGGGCCACCGGATGGATCTCTGTGGTACTGGGTAGGCTGATGATGGTGGCTTCACCCAACAGGTTGCAGATCCTCTGTTGCATAGGGGTCAGCAGTACAGGAGCTATGGCTGTGCCATTGCCACCACTGCCACTGCCTGTCCCAGGTCCACCAGCTCCATCTTCTGTGGGCCCTGGAGCCTCGCCACCTTCTACAGCAGCTCGGACTTGGGCAACCTTGCGACGGACCTCGGTCTTGAGGTCGGACCACTTCTTCTTGACTTCGGGTAGCTCCCTACGGCAGGTGGCCACAGCGTTGACCCTTCTCAGGATGCCATGCCAGGCCGCACTCTTGGCAGCCAAAGGGACCCCAGCATTGAAGTGGTTCACCAGCAGGTGCTTCTTCAGTTCCAGTTCCTCCACGATGATCTCCACCTCCCGCTCTGAAAAGTTCATCTTCCTCTTCTTGGCTGGGACAGCCATGGTCCCCCCCTTTCCTCTCTTTTTAAAGAAATTATAATGCCCTTAACAGCCCCAATTTCTCTTCTCTTCTTTTTCAGCCTCGCCTCTCTCTCACCCCCACCCCCTTTAGGGGGGCAGGCTGGGTTTGTTCAAGGCCAAGTACCGGGCCTTAAATATCCCCCTCCCTACGCAAAGTGCGTAGGGCCAAGCCCTGACCGGCCCGACCGCCGCCTGCCAGCTGCGTAATGGCTTCCTGAATCTGCCTCTTCCGCTGGGGTGTGCGGAGATCCGCCCACTTCCCTTCTTCCCGCCCCTCGGCACATTCCTGAGAGGCCCCGCCCTCCAGGTTTGGCGTGGCTCAAATATTTCGCCGATCACTGGCTCTTCAGGCCTGCCATTCCTCTCAGAGGACACACCTCTTTGCAAGAACTGGGCTGGTCATTGGTCTAAAGGCGTGTCTGTCGCTTCAGGATGTCCGCCCACATGGACATTATTCACTTTCATTGGAAAATCAGTCTGTCCTTCAGTTGTTGGTATCGCGACTATTACGTTGTGAAGTTCAGCTGTTTTATTGGCAGTTTAGAGACTACTAGAAGCTTAGCCTCCTGATTTTGATTCGTATTTTCAGTCTTGAGTCGTCAGCCCATTAAATTTTCATTTTATTCAGTGGTGCTTTGTGTCTTCTAACTTCAGTCCACAGTTGCCCTCATACAGATCTTATTTCCACGGATAACTACGATCTTTTCGTACACAAACGCTCCTCCCAGCCTCATCATTCCGCAGTCTAAATAGAGCTTCTGAATGGGAATTGGACACAGGGCTTTCGGCTTGCCTATTACCCAGCTTCAGCCAATCCCCGCCTCCCTCAGTTTGAATCGCTTGCGAGCTGGCACGGTGGCCCCGCCCCCTCATTGATCCCGGAGTCGACATCTCGGCCTGTGATTGGCCGGCAGTGCGCCAGAGGGCGCGGCCAGCGCCTCCGCGCGCCGCTGGGCGGGGCTCCCGGAAGCGGCCCCTCCCTCCAGTCGGCCGGCTCCTCGGAGCCCGCGCTTGCTGTCTGAGGAAAACCGGCGTGCTTCCGCGCTCGGGTCGCCCTCCTGCCGCCTTCAGCCCCGCGTCCGGCGCCCCCGCCTCGCGCCCGATGGTGAGCAGTGTGTTGTGCCGCTGCGTGGCCTCCTCGCCGCCGGACGCCACCGCCACCGCCTCGTCGTCCGCCTCGTCGTCGGCTTCTGTAGGGGACCCGTGCGGCGGCGCCGTCTGTGGCGGCCCGGACCACCAGCTGCGCCTGTGGAGCCTCTTCCAAACACTCGACGTCAACCGCGACGGCGGCCTGTGTGTCAACGACCTGGCGGTGGGGCTGCGGCGCCTGGGACTGCACCGCACGGAGGGCGAGCTCCGGGTAAGTCTGCGTGCGCCGTCCGCGCGGGCGGGTAGGATCCCGGACGTCCTGGAGAGACCCACGCCAAGGGGACAGGTCGGGACGGCAGGACCTCTTGTGCAGCTTGTCAGGTTTCTATGGACGCTGCTGGAGCTGAGCGGAACCCCTGGTGTTGGGGGCTAGTGTCCCTGGAATGACAGATGGAAGGAAAATTCACACCGTATTGAGTTTGGGGCTCCTCTGGTGGGTGCTAGGGCTGTAGCTCGTCTTGGCTACAGGTGGGCACCCTTGGGTCTCTTTGATGGACAGAAAGTCCCTTCTTGCTTCTACTTTCTCAAGGTAGAAGGACAGGTCTCAAGATTGCCTTCCGAACCTCAAGGCCAAGTTGGTGCCGACCCTCCCCCTACACCCAGATTCCTATCCACCCATTCTCATTGGCACCCTGGTCTCTCTTCACTCTCGTTTCCATGCCACCGGGGCCCCTAATCTGGCTGCTCGCAGAGACATGTGGGTGTTGGGGAAGAAAAAATGGGAACTGGGGTTCTAGGCAGATCTGTGTGGATGTGGGTGATGAGGACTGAACAATTCTTTCTCATGGCTTAGGCCCAGCCCCCCACTGCTGTTTCAGAACACTGGGTCATGATCCCTTTTGCCGAGTTGGAGTGCGGATAGGTTAAAGAATCTGAAGAAAGATTCTTTTTTGTTGTTTGGTTTTTTTTTTTCGAGACAGGGTTTCTCTGTGTAGTCCTGGCTGTCCTGGAACTCACTCTGTAGACCAGGCTGGCTTTGGAATCAGATCCGCCTGCCTCTGTCTTCTGAGTGCTGTGATTAAAGGCTTTTGCCACCACTGCTCAACTGGAACTTTTTTTCAAAAGTGAAAGTGAGATACCTCTAAGGATAGAGTTGCCTGCAAAGGGGTGAGCCAAGACTGGGCAACAGGGGCCGAGAAATGGCCATCTCTGGGTCAGTAAGAAACACAAGTACTGTTTTTCCTGCACAAGAAGTCCTGACTGGTGGCTTTTTCTTCCCTTTCTGTTTCATTGTTGGTTTTTCAGTTTGACTTTTCAGGTTCCCTTTACCAAGTATTCCATTATTGTGGCATAACCTGGCATACAATCTGGGGTGGTTCTAGTGAGCAGTTTGCCTGGTAACCAGTTTGTGGCCAAAGTTAGTGTTTGGTTCATTTGTATGTACAGTACTTATAAATTTCAGGGCCAAATATGAAGAAAACCTGGTAAGGTGGCAGTGAATTATGCCAGTTTGTTACTTAGGTAACCACATAAAGTATCCTGTCCAAGATAATCTTGGATCAGCATCCAAGGTATTTAACCTACTTACTATAGTGTAGGAAGCCCAAGGACAGCACTGAATAAAGCAGAATCCTTAGGGTAAGCCCAAGAGATTTAAAGAACAAGGTTTCTCTCTGTAGCCAGGTTGGCCTTGAACTCACAATTCTCCTAGCTTAAAAACAAAACCAAAAAAAAAAAAAAAAATCCTTTTTTTAAAAAAGTTAGTTTTAGTTAGGTGGTGGTGACAATGGACTTTAATCCCAGCACCCAGGAGGCAGAGTCAGGTGGGTCTCTTTAAGGCCACCAGCCTGGTATACAAAAACAAACAAACACACACACACACACACACACACACACACGAGAGAGAGAGAGAGAGAGAGAGAGAGAGAGAGCTCTTTACACAATAGTGTTATGTGTGATGAGCTGGATGTTTCTTGAATAAGTCATTTTTCTTTCTGGTTTTGTTTTTTTGAGCTTGGGTCTGTCTACTATGTAGTTCGGACTGTCCTCGAACTCACTGTCATTGTGTTACTGTAGACCAGGGTAGCCTCAGACTCAGAGATCTGCCTGCTTCTGTTTCCCTAGAGCTGGGTTTAAAGGCCTGTGTCACTTCATCCAGCGTGAATCACTTTTTGAAGGTAGGATAGCTAAATTCAGAGGATGTGTGCCCGGGGGCTCAGAGAAGCCTTGTGGGGCCAGGTGAACCTTTTTTGCTCTCAGCAATCTATAAAGTTGTCTGTGGTGCCAGGCACATGGAGGACAGCTGGCTGTGCAAGTGTGTTCCATGTTTTACACCAAGCTTTGTGACTCCAGTGTTCTGGCAATTCATAGCACATCTGGTATTGCTCCTAATCCAATTTCTTTTTTTTGCAGTGATTTTTGACTAAAGGCAGATAAGGAGAAAGTGACCATTCTCCAGTGCTAAGAGAGAACCATTTTCTTGCTCTGTAGCTCATGCCTAGAACTCGGGATGTAGCCTTGGCTGGCCTCAAACTCACAGCCATCTTCCTACTTCAGTGTCCCCATCTATCTGCCCTACCTACCCCTCCATGCTGGGATTGTTGCTATGAGCCAACACCCAGGTAAAGAAAACCTTGGTTAACCTAAAGGAGCATAGCTCTCCATGGTTACTTCAATTCCACAACCTTTGACATCTTGAATGACCTAAGTAAGTTCTGTGACATGAAAACTTTTTTTTTTAAAAAGACTAAAGATTTATAAAGAAGTCAGAACCCCCAAGATTAGGAAGGGATCCAAGAGAGGAATATCCTAAAAAGACTTTTTAAAATGAATTTCAAGTGTGGATTTAGCTTTAACTCAGCTCTTCTAGCTTTAATTTTTTTTTTAATAAGTTAGCATACAAAGTAATGCGTGTCATTATGTTATCTTCATATATACTTCATTAACTCTTGGCCAGGCAGTGGTGGCGCACACCTTTAATCCCAGCACTCGGGAGGCAGAGGCAGGCGGATTTCTGAGTTCGAGGCCAGCCTGGTCTACAGAGTGAGTTCCAGGACAGCCAGGGCTACACAGAGAAACCCTGTCTCGAAAACCAAACCAAACCAAACAAAAGCCACCTTCCTCTTATTCATCTCTCTTCCCCTCTTCTTCCAGCTTTTGTACAACTTAAATAGTTGTACAGCTTTGAGAAAGATTAGAAATGATTTGCTTTATAAATATTTACACATTAGAACGAAAAATGTCCCTTCCCCTAAATAACTAGGCCACAGCTAGACACCCTACCTCATGCATACACACCCCCCCCCACACTTCCTGTTGAATTCATTACTATTAGCTGCCTCAAGAAAAAGGCAGCACCGCTGTTTTTGCATAACTGGGGGGGCCCTCTGGGTAGAAATGGGTGACTGCTATGGAACAAGCCTTGACAAACACTGTACAGTTGGAAGCTGCTTCCTGTGGCTCATGGGAAACTGGTCTGAGGTGGAAGTTTTCACAGGAATCATCTGTGAGCCTTTATCAGCAGATGCAGTGTACTGGAATCATGTGACTGCGTAAAGCCTCTTGCTAGCTTATAACAGCTTGAAGTGAAGTTTTCTTTAAAAATAAACCAGCAAGTTTTGCTTCTTCTGCCTTTGTTCTAGAAGTGACTGAGACAGAAAAATTACTTAAAATGGAAATGCGCAGAGAAATCCATGGCAGTCAGCCAGGGATATTTTCTTTGTAAGGGGTACTTGAGGAGGAAACCTGTCTTGGGACAAAAGGAGGGGAAGGTTTTTCTAAAGAAAGAATAAAAGATGACGACACCGGTAGTGGCTTTGGGAGATGACACTCAGCTTGGGCTAATTATAGCATTGACTATTTTGGGCATTTTCATGTGACCAAACAAAATCTATGTTTTAAAACATAGGTTAGGACTTAAGACGGCTGAGCAGAGGAAGAAAGCAGTTTGTGTTACCTATAAGCAGTTGTGTTAGACTTGTGGGCTCTCACACGGGCAAGGGTTTCTTGCAGGAGAACATTCCAGATGCTGTGCTAAGTTTGCTGATTTAGATACTTGTGTGCACAGTTTGAATCCTACAAAAACAAACACGGCAGTAACATGATTTTACATCATTTAACAAGGGAAGAAAAAGCCATCCAAAATGGTGATGCCTTTAGTGGTGGCATGTGCCTGTAGTTCCAGTTTGGCTGGAGCAGGAAGATGGTTTGAGTCCAAGAATTCAACCCCAGCTTGCCAAATACTGCAAGACACACTCCTCTCATCTTTAATGAAGTGAGATCCAAACCTGGCTTTTGGGGAGAACTTGAGAAAGATGAGATGTTCCACCTCTTCCCTCTTGTTTCTACAGTGCTGGCAAGGTCAAACCCAGGGTCTTGTACAATCTAAACAAGTGGTTTTCCTCTGACCCACATCCCCAGCCCTTTCATGTTGCTTCTAAAGTACAGATTTAAGGCCATCCCAGTCATCCTGTCAAGGATTAAGAGCCCACCCTGCCCTAGCTCTTTCCTTGACCTGAGCAATATACACATGAGGCTGACTCTGCTGACTTGAAATCATCAAATGATTGTTAATGCCGAGCTGGTATTACTCAACCAGACAGCCTCCCTAAACTTCCTACCTTTTTCGTGTTGGCCAAAACCAGACATTTTGATAAGAGAGTCTGTCTACAGAAGAGAGAACTTGTTTTTTTGAGACAGGATCTCACTTAGCCCAGCTGGGCTTGAATTTGCTATGTTGCTGAGACTAACTTTAGAAATTCTGATCTTTCTGTCTCTTCAGTGCTGGGATCACAGGTATGTGGCACCATGCCTGGTTCAGGACTTTGTGCATGTTAGGCAAGCAGTCTACCAATTGAGGTACATCTCTAATCTCCCCTAAACCCCCTTTAGGTTGAGACAGGGTCTCTTATAGCCCTGACTGGCTTGTAACTATCTATTCTCCTGCCTCAGCCTCAGAGTGCTAGGGTTACAGGTGTGAGCTTTATGCCAGGTGAGGAAGAGCCTTTGTCTTGGGAAGGGGATAGAGACATCATTGGGAATAATGGAATGGCTCATTAGGAAAAGATTAGACTGAGTATATTAAAATGATTGTGCTATATTGTTGCCAAATTAGTTACTGGCTCAAATTCATGATCATGGGGCCAATTTGAAAAGTGGGTAAATATTTGAAACTGGGCATAGCGGCACTGGGGAGGCTAGTGGACAAGGCTAGCCTGAAGTGCAATCAAGCCCTTGCCTCCAAAATACCCCCAAAGCTGATACTTGAAAAGAGGGACCAAAGTAATGAGTAGGACTACTCCCTCATCTGTCTGAAGTGGGGCTTCACAGATGCATGTTCAGAGATGTCACTAATTGTTGAACTCTCCCAGAAACTTCATGGGAATGAAGCAAACAGATCCTCTGCTGGGATTCATTTCTAGTCAGCTAAATACAGCCGTGGGTAAAGTCAGTGAACAAAACTGTATTGCTCTGAAGCTGATCTAGTTACACTAAGTGCATAGACTTTAACCATTTCCCATTAGAACTGGGATTTTTTTCATCTTAATTTCTTTTTCTTTCAAGACATGGTTACTCTCTGGAGCCATGGCTATGATGGAACTTACTAGGCAGGCCAGGATGGCCTTGAACTCACAAACATCTCTATCTGCCTCTGCCTCGGCCTTCCAAGAACTAGATTTGAAAGAGTCACTGACCACCAAAGGCGTGCAGTTACTGCCCAGCTTTCCACTTGAAGTAGGCGTCTCTGTGGTATCCCCTTCAGGAATGGTCCTCATCCAACTTATAACCTGGATCATGTTAGTTCTTTGTTATCTGAGACCAATCGTCTTGTATCAGCTACTCACGTGCTGAGATGAGCCTTTAAGACAGAACAGTCAGGAAGGAGCTCTTTAGGAATCCAGAAACCAATATCCTTATATGGAAATGTCAAAGGAGCCTGGCGGCAGTGGTGGTGTGTGCCTTTTATCCCAGCACTCAGGAGGCAGAGACAGGTGAGGCCATCCTGGTCTACAAAATGAGTCCCAGGACAGCAAGGGCTACACAGAGAAGCCCTGAAAACCAAGAGGGAAGGGGGGGGAAAAAAAGTCAAAATGAAACCCATTAGTTTGAACACCGACTTTAAAAAAAATTAATTAAAATTTGAAAACCATCAGGCATGGTGTACACCTGTAACCCCAGGATCTAGGAGGCCGAAGCAGGAAGATTGCAAGTTTGAAACCAGCTTGGGCTACATAGTGTGAGATCTTGTTGACCTCTGCCCCCAATACACACACGCAATTGGGAAACTTGCTGTTAGTTTCTTCCCATGATCTCTGCTGTTCCTGCTAAAAGCTGGAGGTGTTAGCATTCACAGCTCACATAATACACCTTACATACATTGCGTGGCTTCCTGGGGATTAATAGTACAGTGTTTGCCAGGACTCAACAAAGGCAAAAGAAGCTAGTCACAGAAGAACATACATTTTGGCCTGTCTACCTAAAATCCAGAATAGGGCTATCCATAGAGATAGAAAGTAGATTACTGGTGTCCTGATCCTAAGGAGAGGAGAAATGTGGGAGGAAGGGTGGTAAGGTTTTCTGAATGACAAAATGTTCTCAGGTCAAAGATGGCTGTCGTAGCGGTACTTTCTGGCTCCTTTATTGGGTTCTTTTACCTACTACTTTTCTCTAACCCAGTCCCTTCCAACCCTCCCGACAAGAGGGAGTTGAGAAAGAAGGTTAGAAGGCAAAGGGATATCAATCTCTTTAGACTACTTCTGCTGATTAGGGGCATCAAGTTCCTAGGGGCAAGTCAATTTTTGATGTCAGGATATCTCCAACCAGCAATCCAGCATCAGCGGGAACCAGCAGCAGGGAGGTTCGGGGAGTGGGGAAGGGGTGTGTGTGTGTGTGTGTGTGTGTGTGTGTGTATGTATGCCCCACCCTTCTCAGGGCTCTGGCATTTATACCCTCTCAAGAGTCCCCAGAATTCCAAATGTAAACTTTCTGCAGTGGCACAAGTCACACCCCTCCTAGAGCATCAGAGAAATCATAGCAGCTCTAGACAATCTGAAGCAGCCCATATCCCACACCTGGGATTAAAACAACATAATCATGTAACATAACTGGGTTGTTAAAGAAACCAAAATTCTCACTACAGACTGTGAACATACCTACAAAGATACTGAAAATCACTTTATTTCAAAAGGTTCTCTTGTATATCCCAGGCTGGCCTTGAATTTAGCCTTAGCTAGTGACCTTGACCTTGTGAACTTCCAGCCTCCACTGTGCTAGGACAGAAGTATACCACCAGGTATACTTATACTTCAACAGGACTGTTGAATAAGTCCTGGCTTATTCAGTGCTGGGGATTCAACCCAGGGCTTTATGCCCCATTGGCCAGCACTCTAACAGCCAACAGCTGAGCCACCCTAGCTCCCATTGTACACTTGAAATAGGCGATTTGTATGGTATATGATCTGGACTCAGAAGTTTCTATAGCTTGTTTGCTAACTGTATGACCGTGAACAGGAGGAGGTCCACCTTTATCAGTATGGAGATTTAACTCTTACATTTCAGAAGGTAGTTGGTTTGTGTGTGTGCATGCACACATACATTACATACATACATACATACATACATACATACAATTTTTTTCTCTCCAGATTTTGACTACCTTTAATGCTGTGGGATTTTTGTTGTGCCAGTTGTTTTCTGTTGCTATGAAAATGCTGACTGAAACCAACTTGGGGGAAGAGAGGATTTATTTGGTTTATGCTTCCATGGTACAGTCCTGGACGGCAGGTCAGGAACCTAGAGGCAAGACCTGAAGCAGAGACCACAGAGGCTTACTGACCTTCTTCCCATGGCTTGTTGTTCACCTACATTTTTTATGCTCACTCTGTAGACCAGGCTGGCCTCGAACTCAGAAATCCGCCTGTCTCTGCCTCCCGAGTAGCATTATTATTATTATTATTATTATTTTTTATTTTTTTTATTTTTTTATTTTTTTTTACATGTGAGTCTGAGGCCTAGAAATTAGGCCAAATCAGTCCCAGAACCCACTATTTTGATTCTGCCCAGTGTAATTCAGTACACAGTCTCTTTCCTCCTACAGGACAGGGACTTGCCCTTAAAGCTTTTATAATATTACACTAGGAGCCGTGCACCATTCCAGTGACCCCAGCACTCAGGAGGAGGTGGGATGGGAAGTTCAAGGCCGCTGTGTGTGAGAACAGATGAAGAACTCTTCTACAGTGTTAGTGTTGCTTTCAGCTTCTGACATTGACACAAGTGTGCATAATCTAGCTCAGCCCTTGAGGCTCCTGCTCATGTTGACGTAGCTTAAGGACTAACTACTGCTCCAATGTATAGGACAGAGAAAACCTGACAAGACACAGAAAACAAGGCATTGTCCTGAAGACCCGTTTTCCTTTAGAGTTAATAAGTGAGTAAGCCAGGCAGGCCTTCGGGACCTGCCTGATGTCTTCTCCCTCTTGTCTGGCTTTCCAGGAAGCAGGTGAGTCATGGTTCATTCTCTGCTGGAGCAATGGAGAAGGAGGTGTCCCTGATCCTGCTGGTGCCTGAGCTTTCCTCATTGTCCCATCCACCCCTTGGCTTAACTTCCTGCAGCTTCCCTCCACCCGAAGAGTTACAGTTCTTACTAAAACCCAAACCCTAGCTGCTTGTGGACATTCTGAAGCTATTGAAGCGCCAATGGTGAAAACGGCAGAGGAGGTTCATTCTGTGCCTTGCTGGGGATCAAACCTTGGGCTTTGTACATGCCAGGCCAATGTTCTTACATTGAGCCACACCCTGAGCCCGAGAGCGGAGTTTAGATCAGTTGTGTGACACACTTGACTCATCCTGCTGGACCCTAAATCCTCTTGGCCCTTGCTCATCTCTACATGATGAAACACTGCCTTTGCTTTTGGTTAGTGTCATATATATTTATTTGTAGGTAGCTATTTAGATTTTGTTGTTGTTGGGGGGGGGGGGGGAGGCAGGGTTTCTGTGTGTAGCCCTGGCTGTCCTGGAACTTACTTTGTAGACCAGGCTGGCCTCGAACTCAGAAATCTGCCTGCCTCTGCCTCTGGAGTGCTGGGATAAAAGGCTTGTGCCCCTGCTGCTTCCACCATCTTGCTGTATGTATGTATGTATGTATGTATGTATGTGTTTAGTGGTCTCACTATGTAGCCCAGGCTGCCAGAACTCAGGCTGCTCCTGTCTCTACCCACACCAAGCATTGGGATTATAGTTGTTCACAGCCATCTGTGCCTGCTGGTAATCTTACCTTCTGGTGGACTTTGAACCCATAGGATATTAGATTTGGAACACATTCAAGTGTGCAGTTCAGCTTCCACAGTATGCTTACTGAGGAGGGTAATAGCTTGTCCAGGGTTCTCCGGAGTTGTTGGAGGGAGATTCCTGTAGCACTCCATAGGAACACACTGGGACACAGTTTTTTTTTGTTTTTTTTTTTTCTTTTACATTATAGTTGTATTTTGTTTTCTAGAGTTTCTTCATCTTTAACCTATAGAAAAAGGAAAAATAAGATCAGAAGTAAATCATTCCATAATTAAGTCTATTTCTAATTGTTTCCAAGAGCTGGTCTAGTTCAAACCAGCCATTCTTAGAATTTTCCCAACTTCCTTTAACAGCTCTGCTGTCTGTAGAAGGCAGTCTCTGGGTGGATTGCCCTTCCTGCTGTTTGTTGATTTTTGAGATAGAATCTCAGCATTTATCCTGCCGGGCCTTGAATACACAGAGATCAGCCTGCCTTTGTCTTCTCAGTGCTGTGCCAACATGGCTGGGCTCTTGCTCTTGAGCCTTCAGTCCTAAACAGTCCCCACAGGAGGGATTGGAGAGTCGAGATGGTTCTGTTTGACTCTGCTGTGTTATCCCTGTTGGCTTGGAATATCTGGACTCAAATAATCCTCCTGCCTCTGTGCCTTCCATGTGCTCAGGCTGCAGGTGGCACAACCTGATCTAGCTTGATCCCAAGTCAGTTTTTGAGAAACCAAAAACATTGTTTTTGGCAGCTCTGGGGATCAATTCACAGGGCCTTGTGCAAAGTAGGCAAATACTGTACCACTGAGTCTGCAGGTTTGCCTCTTGACATAAGAGAAAGGAGAGAGGAAGATAGAGTCCTCGAGGAGACTTGGCGTGTCAGAGGGGCGTAGATGGGAAGGTTTTGATCATTTTAGGCAAGTTTTTACAAGCTGGTCTCAGTTTATATGTATATTCTCTTCAGAAATATAATACCCAGGAGAGAGAATCTAAATGAGAACCATGGTCTTGGAAGAACATAGATTATGGTGTGTTCCAGTGCAGACTGGCTGAGTTCTGCGCTTAAAATTGCTTAATTTTGTACATGCACTTTTTTTTCTTTTAGAGAAGAGAAAAGGACTTTGTTAAAAGGTATTCACCTTGAATGAGGACCCTCAATGGGGACTGGCAGCAGGAGCCAGCCACTCAAAGAGACTGCTGTGTGTAGACTTCTTGTTCTCTGCCACAATCAGGGGTAGGGTTACTTCCTAAGATGCAGGTTAGAGGATTCCATCCTTTTCATCACTGCCACCTTGAGCAGTGCCAGGGGGATGAGCTCCTGCTCAGTCTCCAGTTTGAAGGGGGGTCCAGCCTGTTCACCCTGGAACTCTGGCTCCCATAGGGTGGCTTAGGGAGGAACTCAATTGAATTAGCTGGTTGATTCATTTCAGCCTAGGCAGTTGTGCCTCTGAAATAGTAAATCATGGCCACATGGCTTTGAACTCCTATGGCTCTCTTTGCACATCTTGCATCTTTCGTTTGTTGGTTTCAGATCTGGTTTTGGTAAAAAACTGTAGAGCAGTCAGTGGTTCTCAACCTGTGGGTTGAGACCCCTTTGGAGAGGAGTTGAACGATCATTTCACAGGGGTTATAGATCACATATTCTGCATTTCAGATATTTACATTAAGATTCTTAACAGTGGCAAAATAGCATTTATGAAGTAGCAACGATATAACTTTATGGTTGGAGGTCACTACAACATGAGGGACTGTATTAAAGGGCCACAGCATTAGGAAAGTCGAAAACCACTAACCTAGAGCTTCAGGTTTGACCCATTTAGCTGGCGGACAAGGCCCTTCCTCTGACCTCATTGGCATAATCAGTCCTCATTATGAAACCAGTCACCCAAATCAACCTGGCTTTCTGTCAAATGAAGTCTGGCTTCATTATTTCATTAAAAAGTGTTGCTAGTCTTCCCTCAGACAACACCCGTTCTGAATGTCAAGCAAAGATGAAAATAATTTAAGAGGAGTGGTAGGTAGTTAAAGAGGTGGGCGAGACTTGGAGACTGGGGTGGCATTGCCAGCATGGGTGTGAACACAATGATGCTGCGGGCCTTCCATGGCCCTCCACAGTTGTCCTGTGTGGTGTGCTAGAGCATTCTACCCTGCACAATTTCTCGGGTGATTTGCAATAAGCCATTTGACGCTTGCCATTAGGTCCATTCCCTTAGGATCTTTTTCTAACAGGCTTTCATCCATGCAGTCTGTTTTCTAGGTTCTTGGAGTGTGGGTTACTCCTGCAGATGATCACCCTCATCTGAATGAGCTGCAGCTGTTCACAGCCTGCTCTGGAGGTGGGTGCACCTCATACCCAAGAAGCAGACTTAGAGTTATAATTGACAAGTAACCCACAGGAAACCGTGATCTCCCCAGTGCTGTGATTTAGATGCTGTGGCATAAGAGATGGACTGTATTAATCACTGGGGAAAGGAGAGATAGCAGCAGAGATGGAAACGTTTACACGGTGAACCACAGCTCCATGATCCTGGTCTGTGCAAGTGAAGAGAGAGTGTGATACATAAGCTGTGGCTTCCTCCCTGGCCTAACCTTTGTGTTTAGTTTGCTCTTCCCTGACTTACAGTGAAAGCTAAGGTCACTGAGACTGTCCTTGAGTGTTTGATCTTCCTACTTCAGCCACTGAGTAACTGAAGCTATAGCCACATAGGCCTGGCTCTGGGTTTTACCCCATTGAATGCCAGCTAACTTTGTATTCCTATAAATATTCTTCGGAAAGCCCTCCAGTATTCAGTCTAATGACTTTGCCCATGTATGAAGCCAGACCCTCCTTAAACTCTGTGTTGTGAGGTTTTCACCCTGGCTGGGAGGTCAGGACCATTTTTGTGAGCTCAGTGGTGTGTGGTGACTCCTAGGGGACCCTCTGCAGCTCTGCAGCTGTCTCCTCTTTGGTACCCTGCCCTGAATACTCAGACTGCTCTGGTAGCAGCCTCTGCTCTTTCATGTTGGGAGGGTGCCCAGCTCTGTTCAAGCTCTTCCTCTTCACGAGAGCCTGGGAACTTCAGGCAGGAAGCTATGGCAGTGCTGGGAATTGCCTCATCCACACACATTTTTCAGGAAGCGTTGTCCTTTGTGCCTGTTCAATGGCTTGAAAACATTACTTCATGTATTCTGAGTTTTTTCTTGTTACACACAGGAAGGTGTGAATTAGTTCCTTGATGCCCTGTCCTGGCTGGAAGCCCTGGAGTTTGTAACTCAGCTCCAGAGTATGGAGAAATCTATTCAATTACAGCCAACACCTACATAAGCTGGTTTTGTAGGTGGGAACCCCAAACACCATTTTCTCCTTCATTTCTTCAGCCTCTCTGCCTAAACAGTGTTCAAGTTTATGAAAGGATTGACTTGTTGGGCTAAGGATGTACAGTTGCCCTAAATTCAGTCCTCAGTACTATGTATGTATGTGTGTGTGTAGATTATGATAGATGATTGATGTGTTTATTTAGGGGTCTTGGCTCTAGACTGGCCCAAAGTAATAAAAAAATGTTCTATTACTATCTCATCATTTTGCACACAAGAATATTGAGTCAGAGATGGGCCTGGTGGCAAAGGTCTATAAATTCAGCTTCTTGTGGGAAGACCAATAGTTTGAGTCTTGTCTGGTATAGAATGAGTTCAAGGGCAGCCTGAGTAACTCTTCCAAAAATGAAAAAGGTTTGTTTTTAAAAGTGCTTGTGCCGGGCAATGGTGGCACACGCCTTTAATCCCAGCACTTGGGAAGCAGAGGCAGGCGGATTTCTGAGTTCGAGGCCAGCCTGGTCTACAGAGTGAGTTCCAGGACAGCCAGGGCTACACAGAGAAACTCTGTCTTGGGAAAACAAAAAACAAAAAACAGTGCTTTCCATAGAACTCAGCAATAGAGCCCTTGCTAACAGAGGCTCTAGATTCAGTCCTGGGAGTAAAGGCATGCACTGCCATCACCTGCTGATTTTTATTTCTATAAAGCATATACTACTAAAGTCACTTAAGATCTCAGAGCTGATAGGTAGATTATGGCTGGAATTTCAGCCTGCAATCAAGACCTTTACATTTTGTCATTGCAGAGAACTTTCTCTAAAGGTTTTGTGTGCATCCATGGAGACAGCAGCTACTAGAGCACTCTGGCCTTCCCCTCGGGCATTAGGAAACCTTATCCAGGCTGGCTGCCTCGCTGGCCTTGCACCTTCTTTTTAAATATTTACAGATGTTTGTAGATGAGCCTCAGTCAGGTCCATCTTTTGGTTTTGCAAGATAGAAGAGAATATTCAGTGAAACTAAATCTCCCAGGACCCAGCAAGATGACTCAGTGGATAAGATGCTTGCTGCTAAGCCTTATGTCAGTTAACTCCCTGGGACCCATGTAGTAGAAGAAACGTAGAAGCAGTTGATAAACTTAAGGAAAAGAGAACTCATGTTGAGCAGTCTTCACTCATAATCCTAAGTAAATCTTTTCCCCAGCCCTCTATAATTTAGTGATCTTTTCAGGGGTAATTGTCCTATATAAAAATATAAAATATAAAAACTGTTGTTTTTTTCATTGTACAAATTTTAATCTTCAGATGATCCCATATGTAAGAGTACACTGTAAGAGCTGGCTTGTTTTTAACCCTTGCATTAGGGTTCTGTTGTATGGGTGTACCATAATTCAGTTGCCTGTTCTTTTAAAAGAGTCAGCTGTTGAGCTGGCAAGATAGCTCAGAGGCTACCAAGCCTGAGTTTGATTCCTCAGGATTCACATAGTAGAAGAAGAGAACCAACTCATGCAAGTTGCCCTCTGATCTCCACATACATGCCTTGGAGCATGCTTGCCCACACATATGCATATACTGATACACAAAACAGATAAAATGTGCTGGTCGTGGTGATTCATACCTTTAGTCCCAGCATTCAGGAGGCAGAGGCAGGTGCATCTCTGTGATCTAAGGCCAGCCTGGTCTACATAGATCAAAGCTAACCAGGGTGACATAGTTAAGACTATCTCAAAAAACAAGAAAGGCTGGAGAGATGGCTCAGCAGCTAAAAGCACTGGCTGATCTTGCAGAGGACCTGGACTCAATTCCCAGCAATCACACGGTGGCTCAGAACCATCTGTAACTCTAGTTTCAGGGGATCTGACAACCTGTCCTAGCTTCTGTGGGTATCTGGCATGTATATGGTACACAGCTACAATGTAGGCAAAACACCCTTACACATTTTATTTAAAAACTTAAGAACCTCTATACTGGCTATTTTTTATGTCATCTTGACACAGGCTAGAGGCATTTTGGAAGAGGGAACTTCAGTTGAAACTGAATTGAGAAAGTGTCCCCACCAGATTGGCCTGTGGGCTTGTGGTACATTTTCTTGATTGATTGGGCCTGCTCATTGTAGACAGTGCCTCCCCTGGACTGGTGATCCTGGGTGCTTTAAGAAAGCCAGCTGATGGAATACTACTCAGCTATTAAAAACAATGACTTCATGAAATTCACAGGCAAATGGATGGAACTTGAAAATATCATCCTGAGTGAAGTCATTCAGTCACAAAAGAACGAACATGGTATGTACTCACTGATAAGTGGATATTAGCCCCAAAATTCGGAATACTCAAGATTCAATTCACAGCAACCATTGGACTGAGCATGGGGTCCCAGATGGAGGAGTTGGAGAAGGGACTGAAGGAGCTGAGAGAGTTGGCAGCCCCATGGAGGGAGCAGCAGTGGCAACTGGCCTAACCCCCTGGTGCTCCTGGAGACTGGACCACCAACCAAAGAATACACATGGAGGGGCCCATGGTGCTGGCCACATGTGTAGCAGAGGAGGGCCTTGTTGGCCATCAGTGGGAAGAGAGGCCCTTTGGGTCTGAGGGTGTTAGATGCCCCAATATAGGGGAATGCCAAGGAGGGAAGATGGGAGTGGGTGGTGGGTGGGTGTGTAAGCACCCTCATAGAGACGGGGAGGGGGATAGGATAGGGGGTTAACAAAGGGGGGGCCTGGAAAGGGGAAACATTTGAAATGTAAAGTATCAAAAATAAAATAAGAAAGCTAGCTGAGAAGCGCCAGCCTGTGCCACCCAAGAAGCACACTTTGTGAGGTCTAACGGAAAGGAGCCTGAGCTGTTGGAGCCCATTCCATAGGAGTTCATGATCTAAGGTACAAAAGAAATACAGGACCAGGACTGCAGAGTGTTTCCCTTTTTCAAAAAAAAAAAAGCTTCTTTTATATTGGACAGCAGTAGGCAGAGAGATTTGGACCTGCCCAGAGTACTGAGAAAGAGACTGAGCTGAGTGCCCGTCCTAAACAGTGCTCAGAGAACATCTTGGAAGAGGAGGTAGGAAGGATGTAGGAACTGGAGGACGGGGTGAAGTGCTGGGATGTGCAGGCTTCTGCATATGCTGGCTATGAGGATCGCAATCTCACAGCAGCCAAGGTGACTTGCTCAAGACCTACACAAGATCAAGCCAGCCAGAATCCTGGTAGAGATGGTCTCTGGGCCCCGCCCCACACTGAGGTAGGACTGGCAGTGGATAGCTGCTAAGAAGAGAGGCCCATTCTCTTTACAGGTTTCCCTAGACCTGTGTACCTATAGACTTTGCTAAATGGAGTTAGTTTTTGTTTTGTTTTGTTTTGTTTTAAAGAACAAACAAACAAAAGAAAGATGGGCGTGTTGAGGGGGATGTCAGGGAAATTGGGGAGTGAGTAGACATTTCTTTGGATACATTTATGGAATCCTCAACCAGGTGGAGGTGGTACACCTTTAATCCCAGCACTTGGGAGGCAGAGGCAAGGCTGAGCTCTGTGTGTTTGAGGCCAACCTGGTGTACAGAGTGAGTTCCAGGATAGCCAGGGCTACACAGAGAAATCCTATCTCTAGAAACCAAAACATATATACATTATGGAATTCTCAAAAATAAAGGAAAACATCAAAGCAACAGTTTGGAAAATTATTTTATACATAATGAACATATGTGTGTATGAACGTGTTTATTCGTGGGTTTCTGTGTATTTCTCACATATGCAAATGTCTCTACACAATAAGCTAAATGTGGCACTGCAATGTAGAGAGCGTAGCTTGTGGAGAGCTGGTACCTGTGACTACATTTCTTGTAGTAGTGGGTGAGGAGGTAGTATCTCCATCCTCTCCTGAGAGTTTAATGAGCTTTGGGGGTGGGGGAGTTGCATCTTTTAATGTAAATTTATTTATTTATGTATTTGTGTAAGTATGTGCTGTGCGTGTATTTGTGGGCACAAGTGGAGGTCAGACGTGTGGAGGGCACATGTGCATGAGGAGACCGCACTCAGATCAGCAGGCCTTGGCAGGTACCTTTACCAGCTGTAGCCATCTCCCCAGCCTGGGCTTACATTTTTAAAATAGAATGATGATGTATGAACACTTTGATCACCTTTGTGAGGGATGATAGTTGGTCTCTACATTTGTCTGCTATTAAACTGGAAACAGCTAAAGATTAATCATGGTCATTTGCCCAGCGAAGTGGACAGATATAAGTCTGGATCTGGTTTGAGGGACTGGGGGTAAACGGGTGAGTAGTCTCTGGCTGACAAGTCAGTGTGATCTCCTAGAGACAGCTATCAATGCAGGCTTGCTTTCTGCTAGGCATGAGTTTGAAAAAATTGAATAATGGGAGGGGGGAGTGGTGCTCATCACTTAAGAGGTGTTGCTAAGGACCCTGGAACACGTTTAATGTGGTGAGTGGTATTCTGGAAGGTACCCTGGGGAGAATGGGAAGTTGCTTCTAAAGATGAGCCTGCTCGGATTCTGCAAAATGAACCTGGTCTGTACCTCCCGGTGGACTAGCTGGGCTGCAAGCAGGAAATACTCCGCCTGTGATTGGAGGGTTGATGCTGGTCGGGATAATGAACCCGGTAGTGTCGGCAGAGGTGATTGGCCAGGCCCTGCTGCAGTGAGAATGCAGACTAGATGCTCTGTCCTAGGTTTACGGAATGAGCGAGGACGGCTGAATGACTGGGAGCCCCAAGTTGTTTCCGTCTCCGGGAGAGGTCTATCTGGATATTATTTTTGCTTTCCAAAAAACAAAAAAGGAACCAGGCCTTTGATCCCCCGCCTGCTGAAGTGAGTTTTGATTGAAGCAGCCCAGCTGGTCTTATGGCCAGCAGCCGGGGAGGCTCCTTAAGTGAGCTGCTTCTCAGGCTAGGCAGGAGCGAGCGAATTTGAAAAAGCAAGACCAGCCCCTGCATGTAGAGCTTCAGCTGGGAAACTCCCCAGACAGCTGTGTAGCCAAAGACCCTTGGTATTGTGGTCACATCCCTAAGAAGTGAGCAGTCATCAGCAGTGGCATTTGGAGGAGGCCGGGATGCTGCAGATGCTGTGGCACTTTCTGTCTAGCTTTCTCCCTAGAGCTGGGTGCCAGGACTCCAGAGAGGGCACCGATCATGGAGTCAGAGGCACTCAGGTCCCTGCTCGGGGAGACCAGATGTCCACCTTTTTGGGGAAACAAAACGGAAGGGCTGAGGCCACGGAAAAGAGACCCACCATCTTGCTGGTGGTCGGACCTGCAGAACAGTTTCCTAAGGTAACAGCACCTTCAAGAGGACATTCCAGTTTAGGGGCTGGGTTGGGATCATTTTCCCAGAATGGGGAGAAAGTGGGTATGGGAGGGAGAACTTTTTTTTAAAATCCAGTTTGGTATTGGAGAAATGGTGAGTGATGAAGAAAGCCACAAATTTGGTCCAAGATGTCTGTCACCACTGAAAAACTTCTTAACACTGCGACTGCACCTGCTTGGTCATTGAGGGGAAAGGTTTCCTTCCGTAGATTAGCCTCAGGAGTGTCTGTTTCACTGAGCAAGCCATTTGAAAGTGACTAAAGTATATTGTCTTTGCTTACCTGAAGAATGTGACTGGTTCAGTTGAAAGAGCAGGTGCCTTGAATTTAGACAGAATCTCACTATGTAGCGCCGGCTGTCCTGCATGCAACTCATTATGTAGACCAGGCTGGCCATTGAGCTCATAGAGATCCGCCTGCCTCTGCTTCCTAAGTTCTAGGATTAAAAGTGTTCGGCACTATGGCAGGCTGAAAGGGGACAGATCTTGTCAGCGTCATGAAGGTCACATTTCCCTTGCCTAGTGGGCCATGGTTTACCTTAGGTCCCAGAGAAAGTTCGGGGATTGGGCTGGGACCTAGGAAAGCCTGGAGTCACCGAAGGGTAGAGGCTGGTGACTCTTGAATTGACCACAGCCACCAGAGTCAGCCAAGTGTCAGGACCTTTCAACCTTGCATCCAGACTTCCCAGGAGCCAAGGTAGGTGACAGCACTTCCCATTTGGAGGTGGGAGAAGTAAAGAACAGGAAATTCCATAATTTGTTTAGAATTACTTAAGGAGAGGAAGAGCTGAGGCTTGACCCCAATCTTTCTGGAACCTTGTTTCCTTCCTTTAGGAAGCTGTTTATGGGACTGGCCAAGCTCTCACTTAGAACAGACTGGGACCGGCTGCAGCATGCACAGCTTTATTCAACCCCCAAGTTTCATTCCTGAATCTAATTCCTCACTCAGAAAGCACCGAGAATCTACCCAGTGCTTGGCATATGATAGATGCCCCCAAATGTCACATGGAGTCTCCCTGTGAGTGCTTATCTAGCGGGCACAGTAGACAGGGACTTTACTGTGACTGCTTACTGTTGTTGAGCACTGACATTGAGTAGAGTCCTTAGACTGATGAGCTCCGTGTTGTCAAGGTCTCCCAGAGATTGTGTCCTGCGTCAGTCATTTGAGCTTGATGTGCTCTGAGAGATGCCACTCTCTGCCCTTCCTCAACTTTACACAGGACCAGAAAGAGTGGTGTGCTAAGTTGTGAGGAACTCATGCTGAGCCCTGCTCATCTCCTCTCCTGAATGAGCTGGCTGCCTTTTTACATTATCAGTTTTTAAGTGTTCTGCTTCCTAGCTTCTACGGATACCCTTTGCCAGGTTTGCCCCTAGGGAGTTGCCTTGGGTGGGACTTTGTAGCCTGGCCTGTGGAGACCCACACTATACACTGTCTCTGTTTCCTGGAAGGAAAATGGGTTAGTGAGCTGTGTGGGAAGGGCAAGGGGAAGGTAGAGCAGCTGGTGTGGCACACACACACACACACACACACACACACACACACACACGGGTGGGGGAAGAGGGAGAGAAACACCTCTGGGCAGCATTGACTCTTTGAAAGTCAGTAGTGAAGAATGGAAATAGCATTTACACCACACAAAGTGCACGAGATGCTCGGCCTCTGCCTTTCTCAGTAGAGCCCCCGGCAAGCTTGGAAAAGCGTCTGGAGCACCTTTCGTTCTCAGGCATCTCACTGTCCATACACCACTGTTTTGTTCTCAACCCCACCCCATGTAAATATGTGTCTGTGAGCCAGGTTCCCCAAAGCTCTAATTATAAGACCCTCTCCAGTTTCCCCTTCATCTTTGTCTCACAGCTAATCCGAAGTTGGGAAAGAAAGCCATTTGTCTACAGGGGGAGGTGCCCTTGCACAGTGGAGCTTAGATCCTGAGGGGCTGTCTTCTTGGAATCCGGGGATTGTGCTCATTGTGTGTGTAATTACCAAGTGTAGGCAGGTTTCATTGGAAACCTGCTACACTGGGCTGTCATGGCAACATGATGAAAATGACAGAGCAGCCAATGATATTTGAGAGCCTTGAGGGTGGGGCTTGCTTGTTCCTTCACATAATATTTCTGGCTTGGTCTGAGTCATTGCAAAGGAGTGGGGAATTACTTCCAGCCCAGCACTACGCTCCTAGGCACTGTACCTGCCCTCGTAGTGTATTCCATCCCTTACCGGAAGTCGGGCAGGGTTGGGCACGTGAGGGTGGCAGGATGAGGAGAGCTGATGGTGCCCCTGGCAGATCCAAATGGAAGGATACTCATAAAGGGGCTGGCTCCTTTACCTATTAAATGAAGTCTATGCCACAGAGTCCCAAGGGTTCTAGTGCCGTTGCCATAGTTTTTGTATTAGTCATAGGAATGGGCATCAGAGGACAGGAAACAGATCTGGGTCACCAAACTAGACAGAGTAAGGAAAGAGAGCAGAGAAGGGCACAGCATGCTGTGCTCAGGTCCCAAGGGTCATGAGCTGCCTAGAAATGACACCAGGTGGACCCCAAGCCTGCAGGCAATCTTTTTTCACATGTGGCTCACATTTAAATGCACTGTACTATGTTGATCATGGGAGGTCTCAGTGTTGGGCTAAGTGGCTGTTATAACTGAAACCTGGCCCTGGTTGTGGATCCGAGTTCTGTCTCCTATAGGCTTGGGACTAGGGCATGTCATTCTCCAGGGTGCTTTGCTCTAGGCAAAGATGGCAGAGATGGCTGCAGAAGCCCCTAGTGGCCTACAGTCTGAAGTCTCAGGACAGCAGTTGCCTCAGATACTAGGCACCTAGAGATCGACTCACTCTGGAAGGTCTGGATTATAGGATGGTGTTAAGTCAAGCCTACCTTGTGAAGACCTCTGCTTTGCTTGCTTTTCTTTCAGGGAGTACTGTTTGGACACAGCAGCAAAGGCTGCTTGTATAGCTCAGGCTGGCCTCCAACTCTGTCTCTTGGGGATATAGACTTAGATAAGTGCCACTATGCCTGGCCTCTACAGAGTACAACCTAAGCACTCAACCACAGTGGCAAAGAAGAAGTGTTCCAGAGTTTCTCAAACTATGGTGGTTCACATCTCTAGTCTCAGCACTTGGAAGGCCAAGGTAGAAGATTCTGAGTGCAGGGCCAGCCCAGGCTACCTAAAGAAATGTCTCAAAATTTAAAAACAACAGCAACAACAACCCCTTATTGGACGTGTAGGTGTTGCTCAGTTGTAGAGTACTTGCCTGACATTCAGGGTTCTGGGTTCAGGCCCTATCACCATAGAAAACAAGTTAATGCTGTTTTCTAGGAAACAAATGAATGAAACAAAGCTAATGTTGAAATAGAATTGAGGTATCTTGTGAAATGACGTTGATAATCATTTGCAGGACATTTCAGAGAACATGCCTTGCCTCCAATTGGTCTGTGTAGGATAAAGACCTTCATTATAGTCTAGGACATTCCATTTTTTTGTTTTTGTGGTTTATTTCTTTGTTTTTCAAGACAGGGTCTCTTTGTGTATCCTTGGCTGTCCTGAAACTCTGTAGATCAAACTGGCTGTGAATTCACAGAGATCTACCTGCTTCTACCTCCAAGTGCTGGGATTAAAGGCCAGTGCCTCCACCACTGCCATCACCACCACTGCCGGCTAGAAATACCCCCCTCCCCTTTTTTTTAAAGATTTATTTATTTCATATATATGAGTACATTGTCACTGTCTTCAGACACAACAGAAGAGGGCATCAGATCCCATTACAGATGGTTGTGAGCCACCATGTGGTTGCTGGGAATTGAACTCAGGACCTCTGGAAGAGCAGTCAGTGCTCTTAACCGCTGAACCATCTTTCCAGCCCTAGAAAGTCCTTTTTAGTTAATTTTTATTTTATATGTATGGGTGCTTGGCCTGTATGTATGTCCATGAACCATGTGCATGCCTGATGTTCTTGGAGACCACAGGAGTGTTAGATCCCCTGGAACTAAAGTTACAGATGTTTGAGAATCATGTGAGTCTGGGAATTGAACCCAGGTCCTCTGGAAGAATAGCAAGTGCTGCTAATCTCTGAACCATCTCTCCAGCCCATTTAAATTTTTGTGTGCCTGCATGTTTGTACTCTGCTCCAAGGTTGGAGGACAACAGGCAGGCACCTGCTCTCTCCACCGTGTGTCCCAGGAATCAAACTAAGTGGTCAGGCTTGATGACAAGCAGCTCTACCTGCTGAGCCATCTCACCAGCCTTCACCCAGAAACTTCTGGCAAAGCTCCTTCTGTGAGTCAGGCAAGAGGTGAAGACCAGGGCCTTCTGTCTTTAGGACTCCAGCAGTAGACTTCACATGTGTGTTAAAATAGTTCCAAAGCAGAACATTCTGGATTGGACAATTTCATTGGTGGCTGAATCTGAGCAAGAATTTGCCTGGATTATTCTCCTCATCAGATCCAAGGCCTGCATTTACAAACTCAAGTCTCAGTGAACCCAAAGTGCCCTGTTTGTTAGATTCTGTTTCAGTGTTATACATATACAGTGATTCACCAGTACCTGATTCTAGAATCCTCTTAATAGGATTATTCTGTATAGATCAGGCTAGCTTTGAACTCAGAGACCCACCTGCCTGCCTTCTGAGTGCTGGGGTTAAAGGTATGATATCTTTATAGATTTTTAACAAAGCACTTTGGAGTTGAAAATCCTTTCACTTTTGCTGATCCCCAGATGGTAGCTATCCATTTTAATCCACCCCAGGAGTGAGAAGGCTTAGTCTATATTAGGAAGGGATGGGGGTACACTGTAGAAGGAATGGGGGTGGAACCGATCCTGTCCTGTTATAGTGACGTGATCTCGCCCTCATCTCTAGGGAAGAAAGGAATGAAAAGAGAACGCAGGCAGGCATATAAAGAATCTTCCTCAGTAATGATCTGTCTGTGGGCTGGAAAGATGCTCAGCAGTTAAGAGCATGTGCTGCTTTTGCAGAGGACCCAATCCATGCTTCTCACAACCACCTGTAAATCTAGCTCTAGAGAATCTGGTGCCTCTGGCCTCTGAGGACACCTGCATGCACATGGCTTGTGTACAACAGCCCACAGCACATACACGGGGGGGGGGGGGGGGGGATAATACAACTTTAGAGTAAAATAAAAAATCAGATCCTCAGATCCTTCCAGCACTCTGTTCTTAAAGTGTGGATCTCTAGCTGGGCTGGCAGTGGGCACAGTGATATTAACAGGATTGGCCACAACCACATAACAAGCATTTGCAGTGAGCATAAGTGAGGAGTCGAGTTTAATTTCATTCTCCCCCTCTTCTGACTGCTGAGTAAGTCTTGTTCTAGTCATTTTATTAGTTTTTGAGGTAGCCTTATACTGTAGCCCAAGCTGGCTTTGAACTCTCAACAGTCATCCTGCTCAGCCTTCTGAGGGCTAGGATTACAGGCCTGAGGTACCATGCCCAACAACTGGTCTGACTTATGTCACTGTGAAACAGTTAAGGGGGAAGGATTTGTCTTGGCTCCATCATGATGGCCAGGAATCAGAAGAGTGCAAGCCTACAGCAGCTGGCTTTCTGCTCCCCCCACCCCCTTTATTCTGCTCTCAGGGTAAATCCCCTCACTTCTCAGTAATCTTCTCAGGAATTACATGGATGTTCCCAGAGGTGTGCTTTACTGATCTCTCAGGCACTTCCCAGTCAGACCAACTAAACCCAGAGCCTTCTGTGTGACAAACAAGCAAGCATTCTACCCCTGAACCTCCGCCCCACTCATTTTTAGATAGGTTTTAATATGTAGTTTAGGAGGGCCTTAGACTGGAGACCCTCCTTCAGGCCCCAGAATGCTGGGGTTGTAGTTGTAAGCTGATATTCTGGGTTCATTTCATTGTAGCTCACTTTAAAAGGCTTCAGGGTGGTACAGCAGAATTCTCAGGGCTACCATCAGACCAAGGTTTCAGGTATTCTCCGTGGGCATAGGCTTTGACAACTATAAGTCTCACCCTTGGCTAGCCCCAGTAAGGGATTCCCAGGCACTGCATGCTTGCGGATTGTGAGGTCTGTGTTCCAGGACAGCTGGGAACGTGGCATTCAGATTTCTCTCCCACAGTAGCCTGGGTCAATTTTCAACCTGATTCAGTCTCTATTTCCACTGAATTTTCGATTGGGAATGATTTACTAAGAAGAGAAAGCTGCTATATAGTGTGACGCATTTGAGGACCTTGTATGAAAACAGACACTTGGCAGTTTGTTTATTTGGGGGGGTTGACAGTCGGGGTGAAGGTTTGTTTGGGCATAGGACTGCAACCCTAGGCAGTGCCTGCTGCCAGGACTCTAAGAGTTAACTCTGCAAGCAGTGACATCAGTCCTGATCTTTGCTCTGCTGCTCTTGAGCAACCTGATACTGCCGGCTGCTGAGGGCTGTGCTCATTGGCTGCTGGCTGCACTTACAGTGGGCGGAATTTTTTTTTTTTTTTTTTTCCAATTAAGTAAAAGGGCAGGACTTAAGCCGCCAGTGACAGCAGAGGCTGGTATATCTTGTGCTAGTTTCCTGGGAACCCTGGCATTTCCCATTCTTGACTTCTGCCAGCACTTGTTCCTGGTGGTGGTTGAGTGCCCGGTCTCAACAGCATGCTCTGCCTTTGCCTGTATGTGCCCATCACCGGGGACACTCAGACTGAGTTCCAGTACTTTGAGTCCAAGGGGCTTCCTGCCGAGCTGAAATCTATCTTCAAACTCAGTGTCTTTATCCCCTCTCAAGAGTTTTCTACATACCGCCAATGGAAGCAGGTCTGTATGCTGAGCGGGTGCCATGAGGGGCAGGCAGGGACTGGTTTTGAGTGAAGAGATGAATGGTAACGTAGGCATGACTTCTGGCCTGGAGGAAAGAATGTCTGAAATGTAGGTGTTTCCCCAGCCCTATGTCACTGTTGTGGGAATGACTGGTTTTCGTGTAATTTCCTGGACTGGGAGAGAAGGCACTGGGAGAGATGGAATCTCTAGGAGCTCTTGGCGCAGATGAAGCCTCCTAAAATGTACAGGATGTCGTAGAGTCCTGGGCTGTCTCGCTGCTGTGGGGAGTTCCTGTGACTCCAGGGCAGAGTGTAGAGGCACACCGGAAAGGAGAGGCTAGGATATAGGGCAGCCTTCCCTCTTGGACTTTCAAGTGCTTAGGTGCCCCAGGGAACAAGGTGCCAACAGTGATCCTGGCCCTTCCTTGTGTGATGAAAAACTGAACTTGGCTTTGGGGTTTACTTTGATGCAGTAAATTTCATGTTGCTCCCCAGTGCTGGTGTGTGGTTTTGTGCATCTCAGAATGGAGACACGCAGAATGGAGTGGCTGTAAAGGGGAAGAAGCAAGTCTGCTCCCACCCTCCGCGCTTTTTAAGACAATGTCTCTATGTAGCTGTGGCTGGTCTGGTACTCAGAGATCTATCTGCCTTTCTCTGGCTCCCTGGTGTTGGAATTAAAGCCATGTGCCTCCACACTTGGCATTTCTTCAGACAGGGTCTTGGTGTATAGACCAGGATCACCTCATACTCTCAGAAGTCCTCCTGCTGAGCCTCTCTAGTGCTGGGATTATAGGTGTGCACCCCCACCCCCACAGATACGGGGCAAACTGTTGGAAAGTGTTTTTAAATAGGGTCCAGTTAGCACAGTTGTCTGTGGTCTGTGTCATGGGGTCAGAGTACTTTGGTGGCAGGCAACCTAGGGACAAGAGATAGACTTCTGTGTGCCTCTTTCTGAATGGCATATAGACTTCCTTTCTACTTGACATCTAGGGTGGGGACCCTTGGCTAAGAGATCAGATGTTGATGAGAAGTTAACATAATGTCAGCTAGCAGCTAAGATGCGCTCCATCTGTCCCACATGCCAACCTCACCCTTCACATGGTTGGCTCCTCGGGATATATGTCTACCCTCCCCTCAAAAATCAGTGGCTAAGTAAGAGGGAAGCCATGATGACTGCCTTCTGGGAAGGCAGTGGTCCATCGGTTTCCATACTCTAGCTGACTCAGAACTCTTTGACCAGTGAATGGATTTGTCCATAAGAGAACCAAGGAACATTCTCCTTAGGAGATTCTGTGTTTTGGATTTAAAGTGCTCTCCCCAATAGATTAGATAGATAGATAGATAGATAGATAGATAGATTCTGTGTTTTGGATTTAAAGTGCTCTCCCCAATAGATTAGATAGATAGATAGATAGATAGATAGATAGATAGATTCTGTGTTTTGGATTTAAAGTGCTCTCCCCACTAGATTAGACGGATAGATAGATAGATAGATAGATAGATAGACAGACAGACAGACAGGCAGGCAGGCAGAATTAAAAGCTTTGGGGGGTGTGTGTGTGTGACAGAGTCTCATTCTGTAGTCTGGCTAGCCTGAAACCCACTAGATAGACCAGGCTGGCCTTGAATTCACAGAGGTCCACCTGCCTCTGCCTTTGGAGTCCTGGGATTAAAGGCACACACCACTACTTCTGGCTAAATGTAATTAAAAACAAACAAACAAATGAAAACTGAAGTGCTGCTGACCTGAAATGACCCATATTTTTCCCAGAGTTCTCACTATCTGAATTAACCTCTAGGGTAGCAGAAGGTCCTGTAGGTGGCTTGGAACGCACCATTCTGTAACTGCTGTTCCTTGCTTTGTAATATGTGGGAAAGTATGGGCTATACCTCTTAGAGCTAGCTACCAGAGAGACTTCACTCAGTAAAACTTTCTGCATCCTCCATTCCCTGCTGAGTGGAGAAGCTCCAGGTGCTTTGCGTCCAATGGCTGTCACAGCTGCCAAGCAGAGCTCACCCAAGACAGGGGAGATCAGGGTCTCTTAAAGCCTTAGGTCTCTAAACTAGTAAAGCTAACCTGGCATTTTGTGCCTGGTTGAGAATCTGGGCTTGGTTATATCTGGTATCCCTGACCAGGGACCAGACTGGCAGTGCCGTCAGGCATGAGCCCAAGAATAGTTGCCCTTGGCTCCTCCTGTCTGTCTCTACACCCTCCAGAGTGTTCCCTGGCAACATTTCTGCCAGGTAGGCATTGTCTGAACCTTTACCCTCGTCACCAAATTATTAGTGAGCTAATGCCACACAGGGGATGGAGTAAGTAGCTGGGTTCCTAAGGGACTCTAGATTCCAAGGCTATTCCCAGCTCTCAGCCAAGAGTGCTTCTGTAGGAGAGCCAAGCCACTGACCCTGGCTGCATAACAAACTGGTCTGGGGAGTGTTAGAAAGAGCGAGCACCTGGCTTCCCTGCTGGCCTCTCTGAAGGCTTTCTCATAGAAGTATATCTTCACTAGAGCAGGTGGGCCCTTGCTTGGCTTCTGGATAGCCTTTGGGAACCAGAACAGTGGCTGTGGTGTATGGGTACATTGACATGATGCCCTATGATTCCCATGGGCTGTTAGAGATAGAACATCTTTGGTCATTGTGGAGAACACTTATTTCCCCATTGTGACCTCAAGTTCTTACTTTGGTTTTCTAGAAAATTGTGCAAGCAGGTGACAAGGACCTTGATGGGCAGCTGGACTTTGAAGAGTTTGTACATTACCTCCAAGATCATGAGAAAAAACTGAGGCTGGTGTTCAAGAGTCTGGACAAAAAGAATGATGGTGAGTTTGGCTGTAGCTCCTCTGCTGGGCAGGTCTTGGCTTACCAAATGCTGGACCCTGCTCATGGATCTTGTTGTCACAGGACGAATCGATGCACAGGAGATCATGCAGTCCCTGCGGGACCTGGGTGTCAAGATCTCTGAACAGCAGGCAGAGAAGATTCTTAAGAGGTGAGTGGGTGTGAATGAGCTCTGTGCTATGGAGACTTTCATGGCTTTAGACTAATTCATGTGCTGTTCACTGTTGACCTGTTTCCCTGGAACTGGCCCTGTGTTTAGAAGGAATGATAAGAGGCCTCTTCCCAAAAAAAGCAAGCTTCTCCTGAGGTCTTGTGGGAGAGTCACAAATCTGGAATTAGCCCATTGCCAGCAACCCTTAAAATGACAAGATTAGTTGTGGGCATTTCACGTTGGTGAGAAGTGTCCCTGGAACACTTTCTCTGCTTGATGGGGAGGGACTTGTGCCATGTGTGGCCCTTGACTTGGGTTGCTGCTAGTAGCTTATTCTTTACTCTGTGGCCACATATGCTGGCCAGAGAGATGGCTCACTTTATGAGCAGAGGGCTGCCAAAAACCCGTGAATAGAACAGTTTGTACCTGGCTGTCACAGGGACAGCAACCCCAGGAGCCCAGTTCTGCCCACTTCCTCATGCTGTGCTGGTCCCTGGTGTCTTGGGGTGTGTGCTTGCTTTACTAACCTGCTCAGCGCATTTATTTGTGTTGTTTCTCCTTTCTCCTCTGCATCCTCCTTTGTCTGTCTGTCAGAATACGGACGGGCCACTTCTGGGGCCCTGTCACCTAGTAAGTATCTGTGTCTCTCCGTGATTGCCTCCCTCCCTGATCAGAATGGGGTTCCCGTGGGCCAGCACATCTCCATTTTGTGGAAGATGGGGTATGGAGCCACCTTACCCTTTCTCATGGGCAAGGTGCCTTTGGTTTCCTGGGTGGCTATGGCACCTGCCTTCATCCCATCCAGGTAGTAGGGCACACAGCTGGCAGGTGGGTATGACAGTGCAAGTGACCATCCTTCTGCTTACAGCATGGATAAGAACGGCACGATGACCATCGACTGGAATGAGTGGAGGGACTACCACCTCCTGCACCCTGTGGAGAACATCCCTGAGATCATCCTGTACTGGAAGCACTCGACGGTGAGGCATGCGCCACTGTCCACTCAGGCAGCCATCTTTTTCTCTCATTCCGTCCCCATCAAGGCCTGGGTGGGGGTCCTGATGATACAGTGAGATGTTGTCCCTCCTTTGCCAGCCACATGCTCCTCCTCCTTCCTATAGTGACCAGCCTAAACCTTGACCCTTTGCTGGGCATATCTTCCTATCCCCACATGCCATTGTCCTTCACGGGCCATTCCAAATATCTCGTTCTCCTGTGCTGCTGCTTCTCCCAGCAGCAGACAGTCTGTCCTCCACGGGATGAGGGAGGAAACCTTGCTACAGAGGCCTCCGCCTTCCCCGCGTTCCTTTTTTAGTATCATTTCTCTCTATGGCAAAAATACATGCTCTGGCTGAGACAGAGGAGCCTCATGAGTTAAAGGCCAGCCTGGGCTATGGGGTTAGACTCTGTGTTTTGGGGTTAGGTTTTAGTAAGCATGCCTTGTAGGACCTGGTACTGTTTTTTCACTCTGTTAGCGTGGTCCACATTTCAGGAAGACAGATGTGGTTCCACAACTAGAAATAATTGGTCTTACTTAAAAGACTTCTGGTGTTCTTGGCCGAGCTGCCCTTGCCTTATCCACCCTGCACCCACAGTGCCAGGTCAGGGCTGATTCTTGGGTTCAGAACAGCTAGTCTGTCTCTGGCCTGCAGCCCAGAGGTCAGCAGAGCTGGCTGGGACCAGTTCCAGAAAGAAGGTGTTACGCAGGCAGCACAGTACCCTGCTCGCTTAGACCTTGTATAACCCTCTGTTCTGCTGGTAATCTGGTTCTCTGTCAGGTTGCAGGGTTTGTACCCATCTTCCCTTATCCTTGTAGTGCCTAGAGCTAAAGTCCTTGCGGAAAGTTCCAGGAGCTTCCTTTAAAAGGCAACTCTGCAGCATTGTAATGTTCTCCCCGATCATTACTTCCTCCTAGACCATGTACAAGATCAAGAGCTGCAGCCACTGTCTGGGCAAAGGGAGAGAGAGTTCCTGCCATCCTCATTTACCGTTTGCGTGGCCACTTGAGAGAGTGGAAAACAGTGACCACCTCCAGTTGGCTAGCACACTGGCCACAGATGTCGTGAGTAAAGTTGGCTATGTCTCTGCTTCTCTTCCCCATAGATCTTCGATGTCGGAGAGAATCTGACAGTCCCAGATGAGTTCACAGTGGAGGAGAGACAGACGGGGATGTGGTGGAGGCACCTGGTGGCAGGAGGTGGGGCAGGGGCAGTTTCCAGAACCTGCACCGCCCCCCTGGACAGACTGAAGGTGCTCATGCAGGTGAGCAGGAAAGCGAGCAGATTTTTACCCATAGTTCATTGGTGACTCAGCTTCCCCTCCCTCCCTCAGCTGGTCCTTATTATAAAAACTTCCCGCCCCAGCTAAGGAAATTGGAGTTAATGCTTCACGGATACCAGCAGATCCAGGTCTAGGTGACCTTTGCGTTTAGCTGTTCTAATTTTATCAGAGACATAAGCTGCGTATCACCTTACTTGGGCTTGTTACTTGGAGTGTGGCTAGATCTGATTCCTTAAGCGCATCTCAGGATGGATAAGATACCTCATGAGGGGCAGGAGGAGCAGATCCTTGCATGACCTAGAGGCCATTAAGAAGCCGTGCTTTTACCTTGGCTGAGCATGCAATTCCACGTCCACAGGGCAGAGATAAGCTTGTCTGATGTCAGAGAAGCATTGTGAAATGGCCCACATGTGGACACTGGTGGACTTTGATGTCTGTCTGAACAGTGACCAGTTATCCCATTTTGCTTCTGTGTGGCACTTTCTGTGCCAGGAAGCCTACCTAGAAATAGCACATCCCCCAGAAACCCTCTGGACAGCCTGACAGTGCTCATGCAGGTGAGCAGGAAAGCAGGCAGAGAGCTTCAAGGCTTAATCTAGTATGTGCTGGCCCCTCCTCCCAGCTCTGTGGCCTTAAGTAGCCATTCCTCCTTCTAGAGCCTCTGAGAAAACAGAAGTTTTCATTCATTTTATTCCTCTTACTTCATTTTTAACAGAATTCCAGGCAGAGGGAGAGAGATTAAGAGCTGTCCTCTCTGGGTTGGTGGGACATACCTCTAATCCTAGCACTTGGGAAGGATGAAAATCAAGGCCAGCCTGGCAAAAACGAACTAAATAAAATAAAAGAGTAAAAACACCCAGCCATGCCTGCCAAATCCTCAGGACATTAAATTGAATTACCAGAGGGAAGAGCCTTTCTGAAGAGGTGCTCTGAAAAGGCTCCTCCCAGGGGAGACAGTGGAGGCTTCCCTCAGGCCTGCTGACTTCCTCGGATCTCGTGTCCTCTCAGGTCCACGCCTCCCGCAGCAACAACATGTGCATCATTGGTGGATTCACACAGATGCTTCGAGAAGGGGGAGCCAAGTCACTCTGGCGGGGCAATGGCATCAATGTCCTCAAAATTGCCCCTGAGTCGGCCATCAAATTCATGGCATATGAGCAGGTGAGGACCTGGGAGAGGGATGCCATCTGGCAGCTGCTTGTGCAGTATCTACTACTCCGAGATCCCTGAAACTGGAGCCAGTGTTTGAACCCAAAGGACAGCAAGATCAATGGCCTGGGCATGACCCCAGATCTCTTACTACCTCCTTCCATTTGGGGACAGCATAGGTAGCTTCAGGGTCACAGGTCTCATCCAAAGTTAAAAGGGCGGGGCCAGAAATTCTGTGGCCCCCAGGTGCATCCCTTTGTTTTCTCCTATTTTAGATGAAACGCCTTGTTGGTAGTGATCAGGAGACACTGAGGATCCACGAAAGGCTTGTGGCAGGCTCCTTGGCCGGGGCCATTGCCCAGAGTAGTATCTACCCAATGGAGGTAAGGGCCACCAGTCTTGGAGTGGGCAATACACGTGGGACCCCAAGAGGAATAGGCTGTGTTTATGCTTCTTGACACTCTCATTACAGGTTCTGAAGACCCGAATGGCCCTGCGCAAAACAGGCCAGTACTCGGGCATGCTGGACTGTGCCAGGAGGATCTTGGCTAAAGAAGGTGTGGCTGCCTTCTACAAAGGATACATCCCCAACATGCTGGGAATCATCCCCTATGCTGGCATTGACCTAGCTGTCTATGAGGTGAGGCCCTCTTGGGAATAGGGCCTGGGACAGGGAAATAAATAAAGCCCCTGCCTGGTACCAACACCCTCTGTGGTAGAGATGCTTAGATGAGAGGTAGCAGTCAGCTCTTTACTGCAGTGGTCTCCTGTCACCCTCCACCTTCTGCACAGCAGGTCCAAATTTTGTCCCCAGGTTCCAGGTTCCCTCTTAGGGTCCAGAGGTGCAACAGGCAGACCCAAGAACAGTGGCCACTGGGGACTCACATCTATCCACAGACTTGACAGTACAGAGCCAGGTGCTCGGTGCTAGTGTGGGAACATAGTGCTCCCTCTACCCTCATTCTGCTTCCTGTCCTAGCCAAGAACCTCAAGTGACCATGGATGCCAAAGGCAGGCAAGTCAGGAGTTCAGCAAGGCCCAGGCCAAGTGAATCAGGTTACTTTGGCTTCTCAGATCCCATGTGATAGGAAACAGCTTTCCTGTGGATCCAATAGCTGTCCCTCCCCCCAGTGTTTCTCCCACACTAGCTCTTTAAGGCTAACTTCTGTATCCCATTTCCCTCTAGACGTTGAAAAATACCTGGCTACAGCGCTATGCAGTAAACAGTGCAGACCCTGGTGTGTTTGTTCTCCTGGCCTGTGGCACTATCTCTAGTACCTGTGGCCAGCTGGCCAGCTACCCACTAGCCCTGGTCAGGACCCGGATGCAGGCACAAGGTAAGGCTGGTCCTGGTCTGGCTTTCATTTCATGTCCCTAGCAGTTGGGGTGGCTGACAGATGGCATCTGACCAGTGGCCTCTTTCCCACAGCCTCCATCGAGGGTGCACCAGAGGTAACCATGAGCAGCCTCTTCAAACAGATTCTACGGACTGAGGGGGCCTTTGGGCTCTACCGGGGGCTGGCCCCCAACTTCATGAAGGTGATTCCAGCTGTGAGCATCAGCTATGTGGTCTACGAGAACCTGAAGATCACCCTGGGCGTGCAGTCTCGGTGACGGGAGGGTGGCGGACTTGGTGACCCTGGGCTACAGCCCAGGGTGTGCAGCCGCCTCATTCTGTGAACGTGCCAACACTAAGCTGACTTACCCAAGCTGTGAAACCCAGGATACCGCAGGGGACGGGCAGGGAGCTGGCAAGCTCTGGGCTGATCCTGCTGACCTGGCAGACCTTTGTGTGTCTTCCAAGGAAGACCTGTGGACATTCCTTGGGGTCCAGGGGTCAGTAAGATGTGGGCTCCTGCACTAGAGACAGGACATTTTCCACAGTGCCTGCCAGATAGCGAGCTTGGATGCCAGCTTAGTTCTTCCATCTCGTCCACGCAGCCGGACCTCAGCTGGCTGGCATCCCTCTGGTCCAAAGAGCATTCCTGGGCCCCTCATATCTTTCCACTGATGCGCTGTGGTAGGAAGTGGGCCTGCCCCCACTCCTTGTCCTTCTGTCCATCTTCCCTCAGTGCTGCTCTTCCAAGCCTGTTTCCCAAGCTGCAGTAGCCGTGTGGACCTGTGGTACAGGAAGCTGAAGAAGTACCATTATGTCCTCGCCTGTTCTGAGCTCACCAGCAAGGCTGCCTGGGTGCACCCGGGTACTCAGGCACTGGCTGCCTGACACCATGGTGCATGGCTTTGCTGAAAGCTAGTGCTAGGATCTGGAACCCAGAGGGCTTGTGCTGCCTGCATGGGCCTAATGTCCTCTGAGCTGCCCCTAAGCCCTGTCAGGACTGGCACCAGCTCATGCCCACACTCATTGTTCAGTTCTGTGGTGTGAGGGTGGGCAGGATACCTGCCCCGTGTCTGCTGCCCTGATGAGAAGAAAAGGATGCTGAAGGCCTTAATTATGTCTTGCTGGGTAAAGGAATGGTTCAGAAGGACAAGCTGGACACTGTGCAAGTGCCACACTTACTGTGAGCCCGGGGCAGGTAGTTTGCCTGCTCTCATCTGTTCTGAGGGCCCTGTGGGGCCAAGTGGGACCAGTCTCACATTCCACATGTGTACCACTCTGCTTGGAGCCTATTTATTTTGTATTTATTTGAACAGAGTTATGTCCTAACTATTTTTATAGATTTGTTTAATTAATAGCTTGTCATTTTCAAGTTCATTTTTTTATTCATATTTATGTTCATGGTTGATTGTACCTTCCTGTCACCACCTGGTGGGGCATGGGGAGACAAGATGGAAAAGCGGCCACAGAGTGACCTTACCTGCTGCCGACACTGACGGCATGTCCGTCCCACCGGAAACAGAAGGAAAGGCACAGGAGGACCCTTCAGGCCTGGTAGGGTAGCGGGAAAGGTGGCGGCTTGACATTCTTTCCTGGACCGGGAGGATTTCTTTATCTTGCCCTTTTGGAACGACGAGGCGTGAGGTCCTTTATTCACCAGGAATTTGGTTATGAGGGTGAGGACTGAAGAATGGGGTGGCCTGGTCTCCCCCCTGGCCCGCAACTGCCTATGCTCAATGAGTGGCCAGCTGGCCACTTGGCAATTGTGCCTCCATTGCCCCAGAATGGCCTGATGAGGAAAATCCAAATAGGATGCAAAGATGAATGCAAAAATCACCGGTCTGCATAGTCTGTGCTGTAACTGGAGTCTATCAAAGGCAAGCAGCCTTCTAATAAAGTCGCTTCCAATGTGACGTGGAGCCAGCACTTTTCTACCTGGGCTTGGGTGTGGGGGCATTGACATTTTCCTCATCCATTGCCTGCATAGTTGTCCCTCATCCTTAGGGAGGCATTGCGTTCGCCTTTAGTGGGTGTCAGATTGGGGTTGCCCCATCTGTGGCATGGCCTCCCCTTCCTGCTGGGAGCTTCTTCTTTACATGGTCTCCAGGCACTACAGACTGCTTTTGCCCAGGTCTCCTGGGTGCTAGAGGCCTGAGCAGCTCAGACCTGTCTCTGTCACACCCACCCACTCAGGCCATCTCAGAGCTTTGTTAGAGGACTCTCACTTTCTACTTGAACCCAGATGAGTCCCTGCATACACAAGCTCACCCTCTCCACTGGAACAGCTGGTGAGCATCGAAATGTCACACACATGTCAAAGGGCAATTCCTGGCTTCCCTCCCAGAGCTGCATCTCCGTCTTCGTCACCCCACAAAAGGTTACCCCAATCCTTCTAAAGACTCAAGCTAAAAACCTTTGGGTTGTCAACAGCACCCTGCTTCCTGCCTAACCTCTCATTCTAGACCTGTCTGTCCGAGAACCCATCTACCTTCAGGTAGACCTGGGACCCCACTGCTCATGACAGCCGCCCTGCTGCCTGCTTTATCCTCACCCTGATGCTTGCCAAAGCTCTCAAGTCCATCTCTCCTGCTTCCCCAGTTTTTTTCTGAGTGAATCTTAGACCTGAAACCCTAAACTCTGGTTCCTGTCACCTAGAACCTTCCACTGAGGGGACAAGCGGACTGGGAGGAACCAGTGTATTAACTCACAAGTTGTCTTCTGACCTCCACGTACATCTTACACCTGTACACATAAACCTTAAAAATAATAAAATCATAATCATTTTTATTTAAATGGCATTTATGGCCTAGTGAGATGGCTCAGGGGTCAGCATTTACCAACATTGGTGTCTGGCAGCTCTTCTCCCAGAAGGCCAGACTTCTGTGGGCTCTGCACATGTGGTATACACATACAAACATGCTACATAAATAAAAATCTTATAACAGCTGGTCATGCTTGTACACTCCTTTAGTCCTAGCGCTGGGGAGGCAGAGGCAGACAGATTTGAATTTGAGGTCAGCCTGGTCTACAAATTGAGTTTCAGGACAGTTAGAGCCACATAGTGAATGAGACTTTGTCTCCAAGGGAGGGGAGTGGGGAAACACTTCACAGGCTGAGGAGATGGTTCATTAGTAAATGCACTTGCTGCCAAGCCTGATGACCTGAGCCCCTCGTGGTAGAAGGAGCAAAGTGAGTTTGAGGCTAGCCAGGTCTGGCCTGGGCTTTCTGTCAGCCAGGGCTGCATAGTGAGACCATGCCTCAAAAATAAAAATAGTGAGTCATTTGTCCTGGGTATGGTGGTTTGGTCCTGTTGTCCCAGCACTGGGGAGGGACTGAAGCAGGAGGGTGAGTTGAAGGCTAGTCTGTAGCAAGACTATCAGAAGTCAAAAATATAGGGCTGGAGAGATGGCTCAGAGGTTAGCACTGGCTACTCTTCCTGAAGACCCAGTTCAGTTCCCAGAACATTGTTGGTGGCTCACAATCATACAGGTCCAGGCGACCCAGCATCCTATTCTGGCCTCTACATGCACCAGGTATGTAAGATATAGAGGCAGGCAAAACACTCATACATAAAATTTAAAAAGTTAAAATAGTGGAAAACAAAACCCCTACAATCTGGGGTGGACATGATGGTGCAGGCTTTTAATTCCACCATTACGGAAAAAGGCAAATCTTTGAATTCAAGGCTAGCCTGGTCTCTATAGCAAGTACAAGGACAGTCAGGGCTGTATGGTGAGACCCTGTTCAGAAAACAGAAACAAGAAGCTAGAGAGATGGATCAGTGGTTAAGAGCACTGGCTGCTCTTCATTAGACCATTAGACTTAATGGTCATCACCCAAACGGCTGTTCAGAACTCTCTTTAGCTCCAGTCCAGGGGATCCACTGCCCACTTCTGGCCTCTATTGGCACCATTTTGCACACGATACACAAATGTACATGCAGGAAGAAATAAACACACTCACCACAGAAACATGTCCACGGCTCACAGCTGCTTCATCTGCAGCATCCAGAAGCTGGAAACCGTACAGGTGTCCATCAACAAGGGAAGCTTTCCAAACCATTCTGTCGAGGCATTGGAAGGCTACACGGGAATTCATTCCTAAAGCTATAGGCAATTACCCAGCAGTCTCAACACAGGGATGGCCAGCAAGATGGCTCAGTGGATCAATCAAGGCACTTGCTGCTAAGCCTGGTGTCCCGGGTCCAGTCCTCAGATCCATGGCTGAAAGGAGACAACTGACTTCCACAAGCTGTCCTCTGACCATAGGCATGCTCCCTGCCCCTCCAAAAATAAATATTTTTGTTATTAAAAACCATGCTAAGTAGGTCTCACCTAATCTTCCTTTAGAATGGTGGCATGGCAATCTCAGGGAGCACTAACAGTGGCATCAAGGAAGAGATGAGGGACATTTGCCAAAGCACAATGCACTTCATGGTGGATTTCACTGGATTCCTGGTTAAAAAGTCGAGCAAAGCCCTGTCCTCCTCTTCACATCAATCTGGGAGTCGCGCTGCAGCCCTACTGGGTCCCACAGGCAGGGTACCAAAAAGTTATACAGTTTGTCTTTCGGCCATCCCTGTAGCAGCCTGGCCTGGTCCCGGGTGCCCAGGGCCATTGAGACATTGGAGGAAGATCTGGCACCAGAACTTTAAGAGTTTTCCTGCCACAGGGCTCAGCCAGTACTGGGCCTCTGTGCTAGGGAGGAGACACTTAAGTGTCTTGACTCCAAGGATCCCATGTGTTGGAGTAGTGCCTATTTTTTTGTTTTTTTTGGGGGGGGGGGTTCCCCTTTTGTTTCATTTGAGACAATCTTACTGTATGCCAGGGAGCTGGCCTTGAACTCCATCCTCCTGCCTCCCCTCCCAGCTGCTGGTTTTGTAAGGTTTGAGCCACCAGTTCCTTTTCTTTCTTAACAAAAGCCTCATTAAAATGGGTCCCTTCCAGGGTCCCCCCTCTCCTGCAGCCTCACTGAGCCTCTTTCTGCTCAGAGTCAAGGGCTTGGCCTTCCCATGCAGTGGTCTGATGGCGCTGCACACCCAGGGGCCAGGCCAGGCTGCTACAGGGATGTCAGGAAGCAGCTCAAGGCCTCTGGCACACACCTGCTATAGAGTGAGCCCAGGTGTGGAACTGGCATGTTCCACTTGTACTAGATCGAATAGTGTCCTTTACCTTTGTGTCCACATAGAACTTAAGAACACCACCTTGTTTAGGGATAGATCTTTGCTTGTGGAATCAAGTTAGAATGAAGTTCTCACTGGAGCTAGAGAACTTTCCTCATGGAGACAGTTGAATGGGGGTGTGGGGGGGATCAGGAGAGTTTAATGGCATTGCCCAGACTACAGGCCAGGCTGCTTGGGTACAAACGAAGGAGCAGACTTTGGCTTGCCAGAGGTGGCTTATCAGCCTGGTCCCTAGCTCCTCATCTTGTCAGAAGGACTTCAGGTTCTCAAGCTGCCTCAGCTTCAACGAGCCAAGGGCTCTGGAGGTTGCCTATCCTTTGCCCCTTGTGGTGGTTCCCAGTGTGTCCAGTCTATTCTGGATTGAGAGGGGTCCCCAAATTCAGTGATTATCCCTTGTAAGAATTAAAAGTGGCACCATAGAATTCCAGCATTTGAGAGGCAGAATTCAAGGTAAGCTTGAATTATGAGCAGGGTACATATGGTATCTTGCTTTAAATGTTATTATGTATTTACTTTTACTTATTTATCTGTGCGTGCATGAGTGCGTGTGTGTGAGTGTGTGTGTGTGTATTTACATGCATGTGTGGAGGTCAAAGGACAACTTGTGGAAACCTGTTCTGTCCTGAGGATTAAAATCGGGTCCTCAGGATTAAGGGCAAGCACCTTTACCTGCTAAGCCATCTCAGTGGTCCCAATACTCTAAAAAGGGGAAGGAATGGGGACTCAACATGAAGATGCCGAGGTCAGGGCTAAAAACTAAAGCTAAGAAACAACTGGATTCTGCCAACAGCCACCACTGGAGACAAGGAGCTGGCCCCACCCACACTTACAGCTGTGTGAGAATTAATGTCTGTGGGGTTTGCCAAGCAAGGTTCTGGGAATTGACTAGGACATCAAATACACCACTTACTTCAGGAATTTGTTACCAGGGCAACAGATGCATACTTCCCTTACGTTTGGGTCCTGGCTGATTGGCCTTAGCCCTCAAGCCCGCTCTCCTGCCCTTTCGAGCCTTGTCCTCCGAGTCAACTGGAAGGAGAGGCCTTACCAGCAATTGAACTGGCTTGTCAGGCCTTGACGTGGGTACAGTGCAGAGCTCACAGGCCAGAGATATCAGCGGTCTCTGTCCCTGGGTCCTGTGTATTAGGGTTTGACAGTCATGAGACCTACACTGCCTGCCTTACTTAGAACTAGGCTGTTCCCCACCTAAGCCAGCCTCTTCTCCCCGTCCTGCTGCCTGGCACATGTCACCTGATTGTTCTCATTCCTCAGGCTCTTATCCATCCATTTGGTGCTGAGGGCTTTGTTCCCTGTCGATGCACATGCCTGGAGCCCAGAATTGTTAACACACACATGTGGTTTGGATTATATTACCCCAGAGGAGCCTTTGGATCAGGTTACAAGGTAAATTAGGGCATCATGGTATGATCTTGGGCATTGCCCAACCTCAGTTTCCCCATGGGAACCTTTCCTACAGTCCTGAAGGGGAAGGACATGTCTCAGTTCTTACAAAAGGGAGAGTGGCCTTATTTGTCCTGTGCTCTGCTGTCCCCAAACCAGATTTCACTGGTGTGAGTGGATTGGAATGTGGGGGAAAGGTGGAAGGGGAGGAACCTTCTTGCTGGGCCCAACTGCCCAGGTGGACCTTGGTCCTTGTACCCAAGGGCCAGCCAGCCCATCGTGGTCACAGTTGGCCTGGGCTGGATGAGAGCTGCTAGTGGCAGGGCAGAAGTAAATCTGAGGTCAGAGATAGCTGGTGACCTCATCAGTCTTGCAGGGGCCATCAGCCTGGGCCTGCTGGACAGAGTCCCCAAGCACAGGACCAGACAGGAGAGCATCCCAATGAAATGAGCTCTTGCCATTTTCTGTCACTGTGAACCCAGCCTATAGTCCTAGAGGGAGCTTTATCTCTCATTTTATCTCAGCACTTGCTGAGGCTGATGGAGGGGCACCAGTGTGGGTGGCTGCATCCCTGTATCTTTACAGATGGGGACACAAGAGACCTTGGACTTGCTTCGTACCAAGTCACCCACTCATTTCTCTTTCCTGACTACCCTTTACGGGGAACATCTGTGTTAGTCTCTCAGGGATGCTCCTACCAGGAACCACAAACTCAGTGACTCAGAACATGCCAGTTTCTGGAGGCCTGAAGTCCAAAGTCAGTTCTACTGCCTAGAGTCAAGGTGTCAACAGGTCTGGCTCCTCCTGTAGGGTTTGTCTTCTAGCTTCTGGAGGCTTCTGTGCTCCGTGGCTTGTGACCATTTCTGACTCCTCCAGCCACTGTGCTTCCACACAGAGATACAGCCTGTCTCTGATCCCATGTCTGTTTGTTTGCTTTATATTTCTAATGTAGCTCAGACTGCCTCAAACTCACCTTGTAGAGGAGGAAGAAGATAACCTTGAACTTCTGATGATCATCCTGGCTTTCCTTCCTGGTCTTCTGGCTTCACAGTTCTGTGACACAGCACCTGGCTTTCTGCCTGCCTCTCTTGATTGCTTTTAGGGCCTGCCTAGACAATCTCCCCATCTCAACGTCAGCAGTTTGGTCACACCCAGAAATTCCCTTCAGCACATCAAGTGCAACAGGTTCTGGGGATGGTGAGCTTCGAGTCAGCTGCCTGCAGCGTTCCCGACCACACACAGGGTTCCGGCAGTGTGTAACCACACACAGGGTTCCTGCAGTGTGTAACCACCACAATAGCCCTAGCACTCAGGCGACTGTAAAGCAAAGCATGCATGAGGCCAGCGGAGCTACACACTGAGCTCGAGTCGCCTGGAATACAGACAGATCCTGTCTCAAAAGACAAACAAAAAGGTACTCATTCCCTGGTACCACCAAGCAGCCCACCTACCGAAACCCTTCCTGTTGGGTTAAAAACAGCTGAAGGGATGCCCAAGGTACATGGCACACTGGAAAGCCAGACAATTGTTGCAAGTTTTAACCTAATATAGTTTCTGTGGAGAATAAGCATTCATCGCTCACCTAATCCCAAAGAAAATGTAAGGAGTGAGAGAGGTGGCTCTGTGGTTAAGAACACAGAGTGCTCTTGCAGAAGACCCAGGTTCAGTTTTCAGCACCCATATCAGGCAGCTCACAATGGCCCTCCAGCTCCAGCTCCTGGGCTAACAGATGCTTCTTACTTCCATGTGCGTGCACACTCGCACAAGCATTTGCACACAGGCACAATACTTTAAAATAATTCTTCTAAACGTTTTTAAATGGAAATTTGAAGAAAAAAAAAAAAAAAAAAACGGGAAAACTAGAATCCTCCCTGCGAGCTCCCTCTCTGGCTACCCTGAGGGAGGCATCTTGTTCTCAGGGTTCTCCAGGCCTACTTCCTGTGTCTTTGACTCAGTACTGAGAGCCATAATGTCTTTGTCAGGGTTTTATTGCTGCCACAATTGGTGCCACAAAACACCATGACCAAAAAGCAAGTTGGGGAGGAAAGGGATTGTTTGGCTTACACTTGCTGTCCATCATTGGAGGAAGTCAAGACAGGAACTCAAGCAGGGCAGAAACCAGGAGGCAGGAGCTGATGCAGAGGCCACGGAGGGTGCTGCTTACTGGCTTGCTTCCCCTGGCTTGCTCAGCCTGTTTTCTTATAGAACCCAAGACTACCAGCCCAGGGATGGCACCACCCACAATGGTCTGGGCCCTCCCATATTGATCACTAATTGAGAAAATGCCTTACAGCTGGATCTCATGGAGGCATTTCCTCAAGGGAGGCTCCTTTCTCTGTGATAACTCCAGTTGTGTCAAGTTGACACACATAACCAGTCAGGACACACAGGGATGTTATTCTGAGGCACTGATTATACACAAGCCTGTACCATCTTCCAAACACCTCTGGACCCCAACTTCACCAACCCCACAGAAGGTCACTGAACCCCACAGAAGGTTCCCCAGAGGGATGAGGCTTGCCCTAGGTCACAACCAAGAGAGGACAGAGGCCCAAACTCCAGCCTCTGCTCAGCCAAGATCATGGGGGAAACTGGGCAACATGGTGCACATCTATAATTCCAGTGCTTAGGAGGCTGGAGGCCACGAGTTCAAGGTCAGCCCAGGCTGTATGGCAGGTTCCAGCTCAGCCTGGGCTACATAGACCAGGTACAGGTTCCCGGGTCAGCTCTGGGTCCCTGTAAAATGTGATTTTTCCCACCTGTCTCCAAATATTTAAATGCTAAACCTCTCCAATGTCTATGTGGCCAATGAAAATCACCTAACCAAACCTGGAATTGGCCACAAGGTGGCAGCCCCGTGTTCCTTCCATCTCCTGAAGGCTTTGTAAGCTCTCTAGTGCCTCCTGGTGGCTGTGGGAAGCACGCTGAAAGAAAGAAAGCACTCTAGGCTGCTCGGGTCCTTCTCCATTGAAGTCATAGGAAGCCAGTCTGGCTAGCACAGTCATTGGGGTTTCATCACCGGCCAGCCAGTGCAGTCTTCTCCCCCCTGCTGCAATCTCCGGGGAGCCCCTCAGGATCACTCCTATGATTCCCTGGTTCTGCCAGCCCTAGCGCTCTCTGTGGAATGCAGAGGCAGAAAAAAACATGACTATCATGTCTGTGGGTATGAGAAGAGAGGGTATGTCTGACAGCTGGGACACAACCTACCTGCCCCACCTCCTAACTCAGATGACCTCTAGAGGGAGCCAAGGCTAGACACAACTGATCCAGTGCAGGAGCAGTGAGAGCACAGGCTACCCACAGTGGAATTTCCCCAGGTTATGGTGTCCTAGTGAGAAGGGGACATCTCACTACCATATGTGTATACCAGCTGCTTCTCTGGGGAAACTGGGATTGAGGAGGTACCACGCAACAACAGTAGACAGAGCCTTGGGAAGGGGACACAGGAGGCTAGGAGCAGGGCTGCTGCTGTTGAGGCTCTGCTTCCCCACCTGTAGCAGCAGGATACCCTGCAACTGCAACCTCACAACCCGTGGATTCTGAACCGAATCGGGACAGCCTGGAGCTAAGTGACCTCAGGCGGGGGTTGGGAGTGAGCATTTTAAGGGGGGTAGCTGCAGTGAGACAGCTAATTTTCATGAGGGGAGGCATTGAATCCTTTGTGGAGTATGTAGGGACTATTGGAGTGAGTGTTTATCATTGGTTGGGGCCAGGGTGTTGGGGATACCTCATCTACATAAGGATGAAATTACAAGTGCTGCTGGACATGACCTTTTAAGGGGAGAGGAAGTTTGGATGGCTACAGGGGGCTACGGGGCTACATGACCTCCTCCAGAGGGGCAGAGGTGGGGCTGTAGGCTATGTGCTGGGACACACAGGCTTGGGGTTTGGATATGCCCTAGCCCACTCTTGCTCCTCTGCCCCTCCCCACCATCCCATGGCTTTGCAACCCACAGGATGCAGGGATGGAGAGATGAAGGCTGGGCGGTGGCTCACAACCATTTTAGCTCCAGTCTCGGGGGATCTGATGCTCTCTTCTGACTCCACAGGCACCAGGTATGCACATGTGCACAGACATATCGCAAGCAAAACATTTAAAAGCCTACAGACTCTGTCCCAGCCTGGGTTAACCATAGGCTGCCTGAAGGCCCCTCAGCAGTATCTCTGGGGCCACGGCCCCCCATCTGTACAGCAGAGGTTTATACACTGGCCCTGTTGGCCTTGGTGTCCTAATGTGTCCTTACCTGTACCCATCCCCAACCTCATCCCATGGCGACATCATTGGGTCTTGCAGTTCTGTATTGTTGGTTTTGTGCTTTGAGGCTGGCCTCAAGCTCACTGTGTATGAAGGTGACTTAGAACGTCTGATCTTCCTGCCTCCTGCTAAGATTACTAGTGTGCATTACCACACCCTGCCTAAATGACAGCCCAGGAAACCAGGGCTTTCTATGTGCTGAGGAAGCACCTACCCATTGAGCTGCACCTGTAGACCCACTCTGTCTTTTGGAGACAAGGTCTCATGCTGCAGCCCCAGACTAAACTCCTGCTGCTCCCACCTCAGGTTGTGGGGATTCCAAAAGTGCGCTACTCTACCGATACAACTTTCTTAGAGGCAAGACTGTCAATCTACCCATTTGACAGATGGAGGCTTGGAGAGGAACATCACAGAGCTCCATGGTCAGTAGGGAACATAATCAGACTAAGCCCCATGTCCAAATCCTGGTGATGTGCAGTGGACACCAGCTATGTGGCAGAAGCACCAGGGTTAATATAGCCTGCCCTGGCTTCCCTGGACTGACAGCCCCAGCAGCACCTACCCCACAGACCAGACCTCAGAACAGTGGCTGCCAGAGGAGAGCAGCAGATATCTCCTTTATTACAAATACAATAGTCCCAGGGCGCCTGGGAAGAGCTGGAACCAGGAGGACAGTGCTTTTGTTAACAAGCTGCCTTCCCCTTGTCCAGGGCAGGAGCCAGTCTGATCCCTGTCAACAAGGAATTGAGCCCTAGCAGAGTTGAAAAGGAGTCCCCGTTGGGGGATTGGGCCCCTGGAACTGGGGATGGAGGGCAGTCCTTTATGACCCCAGACCCTTTACCCTCAGAATAGCTGTAAGTATGAGTCTTGTCCTCCATGTCAAGGGCCCTAGAAATGTCCAGTATCAGAAGTAGAGAACTGGGGGCTAGGTGCACCAGAGATGAAGTGACTCTGCCCCCTACGAGCATGGCCAGGGGCTGGTCCAGGTCTTGTGCCCCTAGCAACTAGTCTTTGCAGCTAGGGGGGACACAGTGTATTGAGAGGGCTTCTTCAATGGCCCGCTCCATCCGCAGGTACCAAGGCTGGATGTGTGAGTGTCGCATCAGGTCGTCGAAGGCCTCCAGACCCTCCATCACTCTCAGCACACCATACACTGCCTAGGGAGGGGTCAAGGACCAGTCACTGCACTGGGGCCATTGGGCACCAAGGCCTCAGACGAGGCACCCACACTGCCTGTTTGTTGCCAGTTGTGTAGGATTTTGAAGAGGAGATATCTCAGCATCTGGTCAGACCAAGGCTACCTGGTTACAGGACTGCTCAGGGACAGGGCCTAAAGCCAGGCCAGAGAGACTTGCAGGTAAAGGCCTGGAGCCCATGCATGCTGCGACTGAGCTAGGAAATCAGATGGGGAGCCTAGGCCCTGCCACTCCAACTTAGGCCCCTGGATCCTGCCCAGCCTGAAACCATCCCCTTCCTTTGCCTTACAGGTATGAGAATCATGAAAGCTGTTTGCTTTTCCCCCTAACAAAACACACACACACACACACACACACACACACACACATACACAAGAAAAACAGACACAGTTCCTATAGGGAGCAGAGAGCTGCAAAAGGCGGGCCTTCCCCGGGCTTTCCTTCCCCACCCCCCCACCCCAAAGGCAGGCCACTCTAACCACCACTCTCATACGTACCAGGTCAGCAAGGTTAGGCTTCTGACCCCCCATGAATGGCCGGTCTTTGCCCACGGCTGTCACCCACTTGTTGGCAGCTTCATAGAGGTCTACCCGTACATCATCCTGCAGGTGATGCCTGAGTAGAGAGAATGGTTGGTCAGGGGACTCCTTCTCCATCCCGAATGAGCATACCTTCCTTTGCAGAAAGCAGAAAGGCAGGATGACTAGGATGGCCCTAGGTGAGGGGATGGTACCTACATCACTGAGCACCTGCCCCCTTGAGTGATAGTGTATGGCTCAGGATGAAAAGGGACCCTGACAAGGAGACAGAAATAGAGATAGAAATAGAGGGTCCCATGCCCATGGCTTCTGACCCAAAGCCTGGGCATGGGAGTGATCAGTTGTGCTGGGTCCCAGGCCTGGCTAGTCTTTTCTAGGCCTCAGATTCCCTTTCCCCTCCCTGAGAGGTTTGAGGGATACTACACAGACGCCATACCAGGACCGGGGAGAGCAGACCCTACTGCTGCATAGGCATACACTTGTACGAGCCATCACCTGCTTTTGAGGCGCTTGCTGATTAGGTACATGGCAGCTGCGCCCACATACTTGGCCATGATGGCCTCCACAGCTCCAAACTTGCCCTCACGGACAATGTAGTCGAAGGAAGCCAAGGCCTCAGCAGGTGTTCGGTACACGTTGGGAGAGATGAGATGCACCAGCCAGTCATCCGCCCACTGACGCCACTTCATCTCCTCCCTGCAGATGCAGGACATAGAGGGGGTTGCACTGTCCCAGAGCCAGGGCCAGAGCTCTGACCCAACACTCGGTCTCCCATTAAGACAACCCAGAGCAGCGGTTCTCAGCCTTCCTAACCCTGCCACCCTTTAACACAATTCCTCATGTCGCGGTGACCCAACCATAAAATTATTGTGTTGCTGCTTCATAACTGTAATATGTAATATAAATATCCAATGTGCAGGGTATTTGATGTGCAACCCTTGTAAAAGGTTCTTCCGGCCCGGAGTGTCTGGCTCTGCCTGGCCCACCCAGCCCTCACGCAGTCGCAGACCCACTCACGTCCGGGCTTCCTTCCCGCCATACATCTGCTGCGCCTCCTTCTCGTCCAGCATGAGCCAATACTTGTTGCAGAACTCTGTCACCTCCTTTCCCTGGTCATTCATGGCCTTCATGGGTGGGTAATAAGTGGTGACCTCTTCCAGGGGATGCCTTCAGGGGAAGGCTACAGCTTCAGCCTGACTCCGTCCTCCTGTCCCCACCCCCAGCCCCCAGCCCACCAACACAGCCCAACCCAGCCTGACTCAGTCACAACCCGCCTATGTGGCCTCACTAGCAGCAAAAGGGGCTAGGTTAGACAGGAGGACTGCTTTCCTGGTAGAAGGAGATGCGGGAGCTAAGGAAGGCAGGCATTGGAGTAAGAGACCTTTGGTTTCTTCTAGAAATGTCTATAGCAGCCCTACCCTTAGATAAGGCCCTGCATGGCCTCCCAGGAATGGCTTACCCTGAAACCAGGTAGGTCTTGAGGGCACTGATGATGACTGAAGAGTCATTGAGCTGTTGCTGGGAGAGAAGGAACAAGTGTCTTTTGTGACAAACCTGGAGCCCTAGGTGTATGGGACACACCCTGTTACTAAGTCATGCCCTTGCCCAAAAGACATGTTTGGATCTGAGGCTCCGGCTAGCATGGAAGAACTGGGCTCCTTAAACAACAGCACCCAAGGTCCTTGAACCTGGGCACTGCTGATCCGTCACAGAGGCACCCCAAACTCATGTCCTGAGCTCATTACTCCCCATTCTTGGGCCCTCTTTTGCAGTAATGGTGACCAAGTACGGTTACTGGGGATGTATGACTGGGAGAGCCTGGCATTTGACACTAATCCAACTCACTTGGCCTCTTGGCACCAAAGGGCTGAGAAGGACCCAGAGGCTGCACACAGGACACCAAGCCCAGTAGCAGGATTTTTTCTTTACTGTCTCCACAGACCAAGGTGGGGATCCTATGGACTAATTAAGAAACTAGCCCAGCCGGGCAGTGGTGGTGCACACCTTTAATCCCAGCACTGGGAGGCAGAGGCAGGCGGATTTCTGAGTTCGAGGCCAGCCTGGTCTACAGAGTGAGCCCATTTCCAGCACTTGGGAAGCAGAGGCAGATGATCTCTTGCAGATCAAGCCTGGTCTACAAAGCGAGTTCTGTGACAGCCAGGGCTGCTACCCTATTTTCAAAAACCAAAAACTAAAATAAAGTAAACAAACAAACACTCACGAACTATGGTACCTCATGTATGCCCACAGACACATGCTACATAGTAAATAAAAAAAAAAAAATGTAATTTAAATTTTTTTTTTGTTTGAGACAGAGTCTTATTATGTAGCCCAGGCTGGCCTGAACACCCAGAGATCTGCCTGTTTCTGCCTCAAAGATGTAGGGGGGTAAAGACATGTACCACCATGCCTAACGGAGCTATTTTTGTTTTTCAAATTACATTTTATTTTCTTTGTGAATGACAGAGGTGATAGTCAGAAGACAACTTGCACAGTTGGTCTCCTTCTACCAGAGTCCTGAGACCTAAACTCAGGTCACCAGGTTTGGCAGCAAGCGCCTTTACCCAAAGCCATCTCAGTGAACAAATAAACAATCTGGGCACAGTGACACGCGCTTCTGATCCCAGCACTAAGGAGGCAGAGACAGGTGGATCTCCGTGAGTTCAAGACCACTCTGTTCTACATAGCTGGTTCCAACAGCCAATGCTATACAGAGAGACCCTGTCTCAAAAAACACATTTCAGAACAAGGAGAACACAATGAGCCTCGGTCTCAAAAAAACCAAAACAAATGTACAAACAAACCCCAACACTGGCCATGACAGTACATACCCATAACCCTAGTACGCAAGAGACACAAAGATACTGAGTTCTAGGCCACATAGAACCACTTAGGCCACTTAGACGACATAACAAGACTCTATCCAAAACAAAACACCAGCCCAGAGAAGCGAAAGTCAGCACACAGGGTTAGTGAGCTGACTAGCCTCATGTCAACTTGACACAAGCTACAGTTATCTGAAAGGAGGGAACTTCAGTTGAGAAAATTGTCTCTGTGAGATCACGCGGTAGACATTTTCTTAATTAGAGATTGATGGGGGAGGGCTCAGCCCATTATGGGCAGTGCCATCCCTGGGCTTGGGTCCTGGGTTCTATAAGAAGGCAGGCTGAGCAAACCACAGGGAGCAAGCCAGTAAGCAGCACCCCTCCATAGCCTCCGCAGCATCCCCTGCCTCCAGGTGCCTGCCCTGCATGAATTTCTGCCCTCAATGCTCTGGAACTGGAGGTGTAAACCAAATAAACCCCTTTCTCTCCAACTTGCTTTTGGTCATGGTATTTCATCACAGCAATAAAAATCCTAATTAAGACAGCTAGTAAGTGGCAGAGGCATACCTCAGAGCCAGACCATGCCAACTACAAACACAGTTTGTTCATCTTAAGTGCATCCCGAGGCTATCCCGAAGACTCAGCTAATAGGGGAAGGAAAAAGTTCTAAATTGATTTTAGGGTTGTTGCTGTGACTGTATCCAGCCATGCTGCCCAGACTAGCAAAGCTCAAGGGTCTGCCAGAACAACCTGAACTACAGGCTTGCACCGCCCACCCCACATTTGTGGACCATTTTTCCACCCCAGCCCTCCTCCCTACTCAGAGTGGAGACTCGGGAATCACAAGTTCTGTATAAAGCAGGATCAGATTTAGGAAGACTCCTAGATAGCTGGGGACAGACAGAAAGGAGGCATGAGATCCCCAAGACTCACCAAGCTGTCTCCTTCCTGGGCCACCAAGATGGGCACCTTCCTGTAGGGGGAGAATTTGATCTCAGTCCTTCTCACAGGATTCACCTCCACTACCTGATAGGGCAGGGAGTGGAAGTCGAGGAAGGCACGGACTTTGCTGCAGAAGGGGCATGTCTTGTACTGGTACAGGGTCAGCTGCAGGCGGTTGGACAGGGACAGCTGGGGGAGAAAAAAAATGGAGCTTGTAACACCTGGAGTCCCAGAGCTCTTGCTCCAACCCCACATCCCACCCCCCAAACCCCCAAGCAATCCTTTCTTCAGGGAGTCTTCTAAGGTGACCCTGAAAATAGAATGAAAGGTGGGGAGAATGGAGGGTGGGCAAGGGGCTCAGGGAGTGACAGACAGTCTAGCCTAGCTGGCAAGTGCCCAGCTACCACAGGGCCAGGAGGATCTGCCACCGCGCCTGCGCGCGAGTTCATCTTCCTCCTGTCCCAAAGAGGACACAGGACAGTCTCAGAGTGTGTCTTCCTCCAGCTTCAACAGTCCTTAAGGTCTCCTCCACCCCCACCCCCACCCCTACCTGACTTCTCCAACTCTTTCTGAGTAACTGGCAGAGCTGACCAACTGGCCAGGGAGCATTGGTCAGAAGTGAGATCTACCTGAGATCTCCAAACGTGGAGGAGGCTGCATCTAGCTCCTCTGCAGGGAAGCCTTCAGGTGAGCTTGCTACAGTGGCAGCCCCCTCCCCTCAGTCTTCAAATGGAAATCGAATGGACAGAGAAGAGATCAGGGAATCACAGGGACTCCACTCCAGTTCCAGTTCCTGGATCCAGGAAAAGAGCATGGGAGGCAGAGCGGAGAAGGGCTGAGATTCTGCAACTCATGAAATGTCTACAGGGCTGTGGAGCCACCGTAGGCTGGAGCACGCCTCCAGTTCTGAGTCTGAAGTTAGGCTCACTCGTTCCATAAGATTACTCCCGGTGCCATACACACCTCTAAATTACAGTAGGGACCATGTCATGCGATACATACAGATGTAGGTCATGGGTATCAGCACCGCCCTCCTCGGACTCTTAAGGCCAAGACGCTCGCCCAAGGTCACAAGCGGGCGAAAGAGGCCGCTCCTGACCCCGCGGCTTCTCAAGAGTTCAGGGCTAATCCCGGCTCCCCGTCAGCAGTCCGTGCCAGCCAAGTCTTACCTGCGCAGCCGAGTGCTCCGCGCGTAGGTCCTGAGAACGCTGGTGCCACCGCACGGTGTGGTACAGCCCCAGCGCGCCTCCCAAGGCCAGCGCCGCCGCCCCCAGCAACCGCGGGCTCCCCTTGCGGACCGCGGCACCCCGGCTTCCGGCCGCTGCCCTGCTGAAGCCCGCCCGGCTCTGCGCCGAGAGTGGCTGCCAGGATCGTGTGAGCAGCCCCTCAGACAGGGCGCACCGGCTAGAGCCAAGTACCCACGCAACGCGCGCCGCCTGGGCCATGTTCGTTCTGCCGGTGCTGCGGGCGGGCGCTCAAAACCAAAATAAGCAAGGCGCAGGATTCCTTAAAGAGACAGAACACCTGGCCTGAGTGTTGCCTAGGGTAACGATGACGCCAAGTAGGACCAGAGGCCTGGAGGGAACTGAGAGCGCGTGCCTGAGAGGCAGAAGCACACCCCAGGGGCTTTGGAAGTGGCTTGACGTCGCTGTCTTCTGGGGGTGCAACGGTGACCTGTGACTCGTGGTCGGGCGTTTCCACACCGTGCATCTACGATGTCAGGGAAAACGTTGGTCTTCCGAGGTATGCACTCCCCAGGAAAGGTCCGACGCGGTCTCCAGTAGGTGACCGCAGCATCTCAGACTCTTTCTGCCCTTCCGCAATGCTGTACCCTGCTGCTATGATGCGAACCATAAACTTTTCTCAAACCCAACGGGGGCCTTGGAAACCACGTGCCGCGGAAATGGCCCACGCTAAGGGGCCGGATCGTCGACTCAAAGCCTCCAAGGCCCGAATGGGAATGAGCAAAGGTCGCAGGACACCCCGGGCCTTTGCGAGCTCACTAGTCTTAAGCGCCAGACCTCCATCGCCTAGGCTTCTCCGCGGACAGCCCTGGCATGACCCCGCCCCGAAGCCGAAAGAGGGCGGGGCTTTATAGTGGGCGTGGAATCGAGAGGGAGAGGGTGGGGTTAGTTGGTGAGCTGGTATGGAGACGTGAAGCACAGGCTGTGGAAGTTCCGGGGGTCCGATCTGGGTACGATCCACTGCCTTCACCTTCTCCTGGGCCTGGCAGCGCCAGAGCCCACAATATCCAGCCGCAGCTGGAACCTGCGCACGCAGGCCTAGGCGAGCGAAAAAGGTCAGGCGACTTCAACGTGCTTTTCTGTGAAAACCCAGCTGAGAAGAGAAAAACGGGCTTAAAAGGCACGGAGGATTCCGGCTCAAACACCGCCTCAAAGTGAAGCAGGAGTTGTCCCAGAACAGTCCGGGAACTAGCCAGGACGACATCCTGGAACAAATGCTTGGAACCGGCACTAGAGAACTGTACCTCCCAAACTTGTTCTACTATTGGGGAAAATGAGGCCGTAGAAGCCCCAAACTGACCAAAACTTCAGAAAGGTGGCGCTGCAGCCTGGGCTAAGAGGCCTACTACTACCTGTCCACTTCTCGGCCCCAAACGGGCCCAGTCCTCTCTTCACCTGCCCTTTCTCTCTGTCCACTCTCTGGTCTCTCCCTGACTTCTGGTCCTAGTGTGCTTCATCCATGGACTCAGCAAGTAAGGACAGCCTCTTCCCTCGTGTCCAGGGAAATCCCATTTCCAGTGTTCCAGGACGACATCCTGGAACAAATGCCTGGAACCTGCACTAGAGAACTGTACCTCCCAATCTTGTTCTACAATTGGGAAAAATGAGGCCCTCGAAGCCTCAACTGATAGGGAAAACCCATCCCCAATGTGGTTGGGATGTCTGTGGCCCTCCAAAATCTATAAACTGAAACTTAAGAGCGAGTGGTCATAATAATAATTGAGTTGTTTAGGGGGTGATTAGACCAGCTTGTAAGAATGGAATTAGTACTTTTACCAAAGGCCCCCAGGTTACAAACCAGACTGTCTGCCCTTGTCTGTCTTCTGAAACGCAGGCGTCCTGCAGGGTGCCAACCTCGAGGAACTGGCTGTTGGTATCTCCATCTCTGCACCCTTCAGAGCTGTAAGGAACAGGTCTCTCACCGTTTCCACAACATTTAGTCTAGGCCATTTTGTCAGAGTAGCCGGAACAGAATGAAGCCTGGCTTCGGTCAGTCCCATCCTGATTCCAGGCCTGGGTTTACATCTGCCTTTTCTACATTGCCTACCCCCATCTCAATGGAGGCACACCAGTGGGCCACCGGGCCACCATCCTTCCTGCCACTTTTTCACCTTCGCTTCTGCCTTGGTGGCCAAGTAGGAACCCAGGAACCTACCCACACTTTGTTGTACCTACTGCACCTGCCACCCTGAGACTCCAGAGGTCCATCCCTGAGTGTCTTCCCACACAGAACCCACTCAACAGCTGATTCGCAAAAGAATTAGGCTGACTGAAAAAAGTCCAGCTATCTCATTACTCAGAGACAGGTGGGTGTGAGCATGGGTCCAGCCTAGTCTACAGAGTGAGTTCCAGGGCTACATAGTGAGACCCTGCCTCAAATAAATAAATAAATAAATAAATAAATAAATACATGCCAGACCATAAAAACTATTTGCTACATGCTTCCATTTGGTTAAAGATCTGTATATTTTTATCCCATTTGTATAGGGGGTTTTGCCTGCATGTAAGTCTGTGTACCATGTTCATGCAGTGCCTGCAGAGACCAGAAGAGGACATCTGATCCCCTCAAGCTGGAGTTACAGTTGTGAGCCACCACAAGGGTAGCAAGTGTTCTTAACTATTGACCCTCTCTCCGAGTTCTTATTTTTATTTTTGTGTGTGTGTGTGTGTGTGTGTGTGTGTTTATTTATGTGCACCACATGCTTGCAGGTTCCTGAGGAAGCCAGAGGAGCCCACCAGATCCCTTGGAAGTCACTTATAGACAGTTGTGAGCTGCCGTGTGGGTTCTGGGAACCAAACCCAGTCCTTTGCAAGAGCAGCCAGCACCCTTAACCACTGAGCCACCTCTCCAGACTTGGTTTTATTTTGCTTTTAAATGGGGTCTCACTTTGTAGCCCAGGCTGGCCTGAATCAGTCCACCTGTTTCAACCTCCAAAGTACAGAACTGCAGGCCCTGAAGCCTTTCATGTATACACAATTAAGGCCAAAAAATGTTCCTGTGAATTGTGAGTCCCACAGGTTGTAGGGAATCTGTTGCTTCCTGGGTTGATGTCTCCGGTGGAGGAAGGGCCCCTCAAAGTACAGTCTGCTATTCATCACGGAGGGCTTTTCAGATGGGTCCTCATTAATGTCCACTGGCGCCAGGAGATGAACACCCCAACCTAATCTGGCCTACAGCTGTCTTAGGGTTTTACTGCTGTGAACAGACACCATGACCAAGGCAACTCTTATAAGGACAACATTTAATTGGGGCTGGCTTACATGTTCAGAGGTTCAGTCCATTATCATCAAGGCGGGAACATGACAGCATCCAGGCAGACATGGTGCAGGAGGAACTGAGAATTCTATACCTTCATCTGAAGGCTGCTAGCAGAATACTGACTTCCAGGCAGCTAGGACTATGGTATTAAATCCCACGCCCACAGTGACACACCTACTCCAACAAGGCCACACCTCCAACTATTGCCACTCCCTGGGCCGAGCATATACAAACCACGACAAACTCTAAGCCATAAGAGGACTACAGAAGTAGGTAGCGAAGGACCTCCTCCAGACCCACGCTAGCTCCTGGGAGGGACAGTTTAGAGCTAGAGGGACAACAACCCAGGTGAGAAAAGGAAGGACCCTCAGAGCAAGCCTTCTGGGTGGCTAAAGCACATGTGTGTAAGGTGGAACTTTGACATGCACCTAGAGATGGACCTTGGAGCTGTGGGCTAGAGTCAGACAATTGCTCAGACTGCTCTTAGTGGCTCCCATCCTGTGTTCAGGATGCTGTGAGCTCCACAGTGGTGCCTTCCCTGCCATGAGAGACTGGGGCCGTGATACACTCTCTTAAATTGTCAGATATTGTGGTAATAGAAATGAAATGTAATGGGCACGGCAGGGGCATTAGAGAAGGCACACCTAGAGATGATGAAGCTGGAAGATGCTAGACACACCTAATGCTCGGAACCATGGGAGGAGAGAGCCCTGATCACACCTAGAACCTGGCACAGAGGAAAGTTTATTGTTTAAAAAGTATTTATTTATTGTGTATGTGCACACATGTGTTGAACACTCTGTGTGAAAATCAGACAATAACTTTTGGGAATTGATTCTTTCCTTCTACCATGAAGGTTCCAGGGATTGAACTCAGGATATCAGGCTTGGCGGCAAGCAGCGAGCCCCTTGCCAGCTCTTTCTTTCTTTCTTTCTTTCTTTTCTTTCTTTCTTTCAAGATAAGGCCTCATACTGTAATCCACAGTGTGTTAAACTTGCTCTGTAGCCCAGGTTGGCCCTCCATCTCATTGTAATCTTCTTATCTCAGCCTCCTGAGAACTGGGATCACAAGTATGAACCACTACACTTGGCTACAGAGCGGACTATTTATTTTATATTTGCGTATGTGTACAACTGTGCATGTTTGAGGCGGTGTTGGGGATGGTTATATGTGAAGACATCAGGACTTGCACACTGTGGATGTCAGGGGACAACCTGGGAGTCAGTCTTCACCTACCACCCTGTTTGAGAAGGTCTCTTTGTTGCCCATGCCAGGCTGGCATGCCCGGGGCTTCTGAGGTTTATCCTCTCTTCACATCCCATCTCACCGCAGGAGCACTGAGACCACAGGCACATGATACCACACCTGGGTATGGTTAGGTGGTTTCTAGGGATTCGAACTTGGATCATCATAAACATGAAGCCAGTGCTTTGCCCACTGAGCCGTCTCCTGAGCCCCTGTACATTTCTGACTTCCGACTTCTGGGGTTCGGAAGATGTGATTCTAAGCCAACAAATGTGGTAATCTGTTGTAATGTGGTGATTTGGGAAACCCAGCCTTTCCCAATTGCAGAAGCCATTGGCAAGAAACACTGTTAGAAAAGTTTGCTCTTGAGAGAAGGCCGAGTGTGGCCAGCACCAGACCTAGGGATGGGGGAAGAGGTGGCCAACACCCAGAAGTGCGGAGGAAGTGGACTCAGTCTACAGAAGTGTGGGGGAAGTAACATGGAACAGGGGGACCCAGTGGCATCTGAAGGGGACCCAGGCTGCTGCCTCCAGCTGACTAAGGCTGGGGGTCTCAAGAAGGGTAATCCCCATCTGCAAGGCCTGAGGGACTCTGGGTCCAGAATGAAGTAGCCAGTCCTGTGTCCTCTGTCCATCACGCCCATTTAGAAAGTTCCACCCTGAGTGCTATTCTGAAAGCCATGCAGGGTGGTAGTTACTCTGACCTAAGCCCTGCCCACAGGAACTCACTCTTCACTCCTCAACCCTGATATGGCTTCTTGAGAAGAACTCCAAGGAGAGCAACAACCAAGCCAAGATCGAGATCTCAGGGGCTATTGTCAATATGGCTCTACCATGTTCCTTGAGCCACCTTCCTGTCGATCGTCCGTCTCCACTGGCTCAGGTCAGCCCTATGTAAGGTGGACACACTGATCTCACTGCTTGGTAGATTCACCCATGCCTCCTCTCCCAAGTGGCTCAGTCACTGAAACCACTGGGATGAACGGAGAGGGGCAGAATGGGCTGGCTCCTCTCAAAGCTCCCAGAGGTCCTCCCTACAGTAGCGTGGGTGCCATGGTTCTGGAATTAGAGACATGCTCTCAGACACCTAGTTTTTAACCATTCCGGCATCTACTCTCCTGCCTTCTGTGCTACATATTTTCTTGATCTGCCCTGGGCTGCCAAAGCAACTTTTTAGAAAAACTGTGCCTATTCTGGCTGGTTTTGTGTGTCAACTTGACACAAACTGGAGTTATCACAGGGAAAGGAGCCTCCCTTGAGGAAATGCCTCCATGAGATCCAGCTGTGAGGCATTTTCTCAATTAGTGATCGAGGGGGGAGGGCCCAGCCCATCGCGGGTAGTGCCATCCCTAGGCTGGTGGTCTTGAGTTCTATAAGAAAGCAAGCTGAGCAAGCCAGGGGAAGCAGGCCAGTAAGTGACATCCCTCCATGGCCTCTGCATCAGCTCCTGCCTCCTGGTTCCTGCCCTGTGTGAGTTACTGTCCTGACTTCCTTTGGTGATGAACAGTGGAAGCATAAGCCAAATAAACCCTTTCCTTCCCAACTTGCTTCTTGGTCATGATGTTTTGTGCAGGAATAGAAACCCTGACTAAGAATGCCTGTCTTCTCGAACAAGCCACCTCTGATGGAGTCTGTCAGAGGCCCAGTTCAGCTAAGGTCTGAGAAGTAGGGAACTGGGGCATGGTGCCAAGAAATGGCTGCCCTCGACATGCTCCTTCCTTGTGCAACCAGGCAGAGTCACCCTGCCCACTTGAGCTCAGCAGCCACCCACAGCCTCCTGAATACCTGCTGCAGACCTGCCCAGAGCTGTGGCCTCAAGGCTTCTGTACCTGTGGCCCTCTCATGGGCCTCTGCCTGCATAGGCATCCATGCTCTGGAATGGAAAACAGGCGCCGAGGGACAGGCTCCTAAGGCTCACCCCTCCCTAGGGATCTATGTGCAGCTGATGGTTGCTGAGGGAAGAGATATATTTATTTCCTTCTTTCTGTTGTTCTTGTCGGTCTGTCTGTCGGTCCTTTTGTGTTTCATGCTTTCTTTTTTCTTTTTTTGAGACAAAGGCTTGCTGTGTCCAGTTTAAGAGATACTTTCTTGCTGGATATAGTGGTGCACGCCTTTAATCCCAGCACTTGGGAGGCAGAGGCAGGTGGATCTCTGTGAGTTCGAGGCCAGCCTGGTCTGTATAGTGAGTTCCAGGGCATCCAGGGCTACATAGTGAGACCCTGTCTCAAAAAATGTCAAATGAAATAAGAAACATTAAAAACAAATAAAAGCTCAGAGTCACTGTCAGCTACATGGTAGTAAGTTCAAGGCCAGCCTGGGCTACATGAGACACTGTCTCTAAATAATAAATAAATAAATAAACAAACAGATAGATAGATAGATAGATAGATAATAGTGAGAGAGAGAGAAAGAGAGAGAGAGTTTCTTCAGCTGTGTAACCACTGGTAAGTTACCAGTACTGCTGTAAACAACCCTTCACCCACCTGCCATGGTTCTGTAAGCATGAAACTCATTGTGTCACTCACACACACACACACACACACACACACACCAAGCAAACATGGTAGGAGGGGTTCTGTAAGCATGAAACTCATTGTGTGTCACACACACACACACACACACACACACACACACACACACCAAGCAAACATGGTAGGAGGGAGACTAGTTGGAAAGATGAAGGAGACTCCCAGGACTTGGGAGGCAGAGGCAGGCGGATTTCTGAGTTCGAGGCCAGCCTGGTCTACAGAGTGAGTTCCAGGACAGCCAGAGCTACACAGAGAAACCCTGTCTCGAAAAACCAAAAAAAAAAAAAGCTGAAGGGGACTGTGAGGAGTAGGTAGGGTCAAGAGAAGTTAATGATAATATGAATTATGAACAGGTATGCCATATTGAAACGAAAGGAATTTAAACAGGGGCACAGACTTCAAGCAGCAAGGTTTGTTACTTCCCATCTAGCAGACCCCTCCCCAGATGGGGGAATCCAGTGGGTGCACGGGGAATGTTTCGAGGGACTGTCTTTCAGAGCTTTTCCCAAGCAGGGTCCTGTGTCATGGAGGGAGCAGGGGCTGAGGGACCCTCTAGGTCCTTGGAACATCTTGGTGTGAAAACATTTCTGGGAAGAGAGATTCACATCAAGGCCCTGGAGAGGTGAGCATCTCCCACTGGACACTCCTTCCCACTCCAGTGCCTGAGAACAGAGGCCACTGGAGCCATCTATGCCTGGGCCACAGCAGCTTGTTTATTGTTTATTAGCAGAGCTGAGGATGGAGCCCAGGACCCTGGACGTACAAGACAAGTGCTCTACCACCGAGCTGTATTCCTAAGCCATCTCCAGGCTCTCTTGCCTCAGGCAGCCCGGGCCCTGAAAAGCCTGTTTAGTAGCCTTGCATTAAGCTGACCGAGGGCCAGACTGGAGGGCGGAGCTGCATCCAGTTTCTGGATCAGAATGTCAGTCTGGATTCTTGAGATGCAGTAACCCAGGAGCCTCTCACGTGGACTGGACCTGGGTCGGGTTACATAGCAGCTAGAGTTCTCCTGCCTTATGACCACTGAAAAGCCAAGTGTGACCCAGACGTGGTGCCACTAAGTTCAGGGTCAGCCCGGATTACACAATGAGATCTGGTATGAAAATAGATAATACAAAAAGGAGCTGGTGTGGCTGGTGATGCGTGACAACACTCCAGAGATAGAAGCAAGAGAAAAAAGGGAGGGAGGGAGGGAGGGACAGAGGGAGGAAGAAGGAAGGTGCAGGCAGGAGGAAGAGAAGTTCAGTCATCTTTGGTGACATAGAGAGTTTGAGGCTAGCCTGGGCTTTAAGGATTCTGTTTCAGGGAGAGAGGGGGCTCAGGGGACCTAGCAGAATCCTGGGGGAAGGGTACATAAGCAAGAACCAGCAGGCTGAAGGAGGTTGTGTGCATTGTACCTGCAACAGGCAGGGTCCTGAGCTAGACCATCTCCCCTCCTACCCTTAATTCTGACCTTTTTGTTTTTCCAGGCCCAACTCTCTGCCCCAGTTCATACTGGTCCAGTTCCACTGGTCACTCTGCCCCCTGATTTTCAGCGTCTAGAATATCCTGCTCTTTTGAGATTCTGGTCTCTGTTTTTCCTGACTGAAAATTCTTGGGGGCTTGGTCTACACCCAACAGTCACCAAAGACCAGAGGGTGTCTTTAATTCTTACATTAGTTTGTTTGTTTTAAGTCAAAGGTCTTACAGTGTAGCCTTCGGCTGGCTTGCCTCAAACTCCCAATGCAGACCAGCCAGACTGGCCTCGTCTTGAATCACAGAGATCCTTGGCTTGAAGGTGAGAGCCACCACATACAGCTTTCAAGGAGATCTTTTAAGCTAACATGTTTAGTAGGTTGGAAGGTTGGGTTTGTATACTGTCGGAGGTAGAACTTGGGGTCTCCCATGAGCTAGACAAACCCTCCACCACGGAGCGACATTCCCAGCTCATGGATACCTTTTAAGGTCACAGAGGTTAGAAGGGGTGGATCCCCTAGGGCTGAGCTAGAAGAGGCTGGAAGGGTGGGGAGGTCACTGGTGCCTCAAGAGTGACAGGCTCTGGTGGCCACATCATCCCCACAGCTTGGCCCAGCTTCACTTCCCGCTCTTTCATCATCCAGGGACCTGAGGGGACAGATTCTAGTGCTGTAGTCTCTCTGGCATGGGGAAGGGGGAGGCTGAATCCTAGGGGTGTGTGTGTGTGTGTGTGTGTGTGTGTGTGTGTGTGTGTGGCTATAGCCTACCTGTCAGCTTAAGATCCCCCTGCAAGCTTTCCCTGGTGGCTGGTCACCCCAGAGCTAGGCAGCAGAGGGGTGGGGGGGATAGGTCAGGAGCAGCAAACAGGTAGAGCAATGAGCCCCTTTGGTCCTGTGCAGGGCCAGAAGACTTCAGTGCAGCCTTGGGTCAGATGTTCAGATGCAGCTCCTAAGTAAGGCACCTTGGGGGTGGGGGTGGGGGAACGACATAGTGTAGCATTTGGGATCCATCACTACCTTCAATGGATGTTGGCCAGGCCTCAGTGAGGAAAGGGTTTTCTTCAGGACTAGGCTGGAATCAGCTGGGAAGGGAGAGCCTGGAGGCTGGGCCACTAGGTTCCCCTGCTCAAGGCTATGGCCAGAGACAGGGGGATGCCTTCTCAAGGGAGGATGACCTAAGGAGAAAGTGGAACCTTGCTTCTGTCCAAAGTAACCAGAGTACACAGCGCAGAGTGGGGAGACACACACACACACACACACACACACACACATACACACACTCCCACTTTTCCCAAGGGGCTGGTGCTTCCCGAAGTGATCCTTATCCTCCATGCTAAGTTGGCACCAACGTTACCGTCCTTGACTTTGAAAGCAGCCACATCTAAGGACTGTGTGGCACAGGAGAGGGGGGTATCCCTGAGAGCTCAGCTGCTGTCTTGTCTGCTCCTGTAAATGGCAGTGGGGTCATGGGAAAGCGAAAGGGCTCAAGGTATTGGGCATTCCCAGGCTAATCTTTTGGATACCTCACCCTGTGCCAGGACCAAGTCTGAGCTTGGCAGGCTCAGAACAGGGCGTCCCATTCTTCCCTGTCTAGAACATTCACTCTGCTTCCTCACCTCCCCAAACAAGGAAGCTGCACAGGTTCTGGTGCTCAGATGGCTCTGGTTTTCAGCAGGTGTGGGTGCAGGGCGTAGGGCGGGGGGGGGGGGTTCACCATGCTCACTATCTTGTTTCTGATCCTCTAGGACTCCTAGAGGATTATGGGGGTGGGGAGGCTGCCCAGGTCTGAGCTGCTAACCCACAGGCAGTGCTCTTGTGCCTGCCAGAATCCAGAGCTCTGGGAATGTCCCTCCAGTCCCCCCTTACCCTCCTGAAGCCCTTCCTGTTGCTCAACCTTGCACATTTCAGTTCCGACATGGGGGAGAGAGGGACAGAGATCTTGCCAAGTATTTCAACAGGATGTGCTGGCAATTACTTCATGGCTTCCTGGACTTGGTAAAGGATGGACTACCCCATCCAACGGGGGGGGGGGGGGGGGGGGACGGGAGGGTGGCAGCCAGGTAAGCCCATAAAAAGTTCCCCTGAGGAGTTCTTCTCACTCTCTGTTCTTCCTCTTCCAACACGCATTGGACCTAGTAGCTGCTGAAATCATGGGTCTGCGTGTCCTGTGTCTGGGCCTTGCCCTGCTTGGGATCCTGCAGAGCCAGGCCCAGGATTCAACTCAGAATTTGATTCCTGCCCCATCTCTGCTCAATGTCCCTCTGCAGCCAGACTTCCAGACCAATCAGGTAGGACCCTGAAGGGCTGCAGCTGCTGCAGGACAGACCAGGGGAAACGGAACAGATGGGAGGAGAAGCCAAAGGTTTCCCGGGCCAGCACTGGGCAGGTTGGCTAGGCCAGGGTCCATCACTCTGTCTGAGGGGATGCCGCATCTCATGCTGCTCAGATAGTCACTCTGACAGAGCTTCATAGGTCTATACCTCCTCTCCCCTAATCTCCATGGTTCCCATAAGGTAGGAATCTCTTCAGTTACTCTGCACTGAGAAGGAAATGACAGTCCAGCAACCCCTCGCTCAAGACCACTCAATCCTGCCAACTCAGGGCTAACTCCATCTAGGATCTTGTCTAGCCTTGGAAGAGACTAATTCCTGTCAGTATCTCTAGACAGACCGAGCCTGGGGCCCTGTTGCCCTTCAGCTGGGGTACCTGAAGGGACCAAGAAGCAGCAGGAGGAGCAGCTGGGAGGTCATCCCTGGCTCAATCTCTTGCACCTTGCAGTTCCAGGGCAGGTGGTACGTTGTGGGCCTGGCAGGCAATGCGGTCCAGAAAGAACAAGAAGGCCGCTTTACGATGTACAGCACCATCTACGAGCTGCAAGATGACAACAGCTACAACGTCACCTCCATCCTGGTCAGGTGAAGCCCTGTCACAGCCCGAAACTGGGTCATTGCTTGCTCTTTCCTTCTCCCATGCCTGTCTTTTGTCAAAGGGGGACAGACACACAAGCCATAGAAAACAAGAGAAGCTAGGATGATGGCTCAGTCCATCGAGTTCATGCCATGTAAACAGGAGATTCTGAGTTCAATCCCTGTGAATAAGCATAGAGGAGCTGGGTGTGGCATCCCAGCCCTGGGGAGGAGGGGTCAGGAGCCCTAGGTCTTGACAGGCGGCCAACCTAATCCAATCATTGAGCTTACCTTGTCTCAAAAATTAGGTGGAAGGGCTGGGGAGATGGCTCAGTGGTTAGGAGCATCTACTACTCATGGCTATCTGAGCAAGGGTTGACGGTCAACTCGGTGTGAGTGGAATAGCCTCTGGGCATCTTCCTCTATGTCAAGGTTTGGTCAGGGGCTTCTGCAAGGAGAATCATGGCTCAACTGGAGCAAGGGAGAATGGATAGAACAGCAAAGGAAGGCAAGAGTAAGCAGACAGTGGGGGAGATGTCGGGAGGGGGCCAGGGCCACACCCGCAGTAGGATACTGCCTCTAGTAGCTGGGTGGGCTGCAGTTGGAGCAGGGTATCTGAGGAGCAAAGGGCAGATGAATGGCAGGTTTGAGGAGCTCAGCTATGCGGGGTAGGGGATTGAACGGGACTTGGGGAAACTTCACATTTGGTCGAAGGGTTAGGGGCATAGGGCTTAGCTTGGAGCAGGCTGGCGGCTCAGGATTAACTGCCAAGAGAGGCGGTGGAGAGGGAGCAGAGAAAGAGTGAGATACTGTCTGGGGCCTGGAATATATATATGAATGTAGAGCGCCTGAGAGATCCATGGGGGGGGGGTGCACGTGGGGGAAGGGGGGGGGGGGGGGGGCAGGGGGTTGGTCAGTGGGTACTGGGAGAAGGGTCACAACAGGATCAGGCAGGGCAGACTCAGAGGGGGAAGGCATCTAAAATGGGTGAGCAGGGCCTCCTGCCAGGTTTGGAGGCAGGCTATTATGGGTTGGAGGAACAGGGGTGGGAGACATCGGAATGCTAGCCTCACCTGTTCTAGTCCAAAGGACATTCCAGCCTATGTCATATCCCTGTTCACTCTCATCAATCCCACAGGGCTGACCAGGGCTGTCGCTACTGGATTAGAACGTTTGTTCCAAGCTCCAGGGCTGGCCAGTTCACCCTGGGAAATATTCGCAGTGAGTCCTGAGTCTGGTGGGATCCTTGTCCCTCCAGTCATATTTTATTATGGGGAAAGACACTCTGAAAGTTGGGGAGAACCTCCCTTCCTCTTAGCGTGGGCAGACAGAACCCATTCCTCATTCTTTGTGCCTTCAGGATATCCTAAGATACGGAGCTACAATGTGCAAGTGGCCTCCACTGACTACAACCAGTTCGCCATGGTATTCTTCCTGAAGACTTCTGAAAACAAGCAATACTTCAAAATTACCCTGTATGGTGAGTTCTTGCCTGGCCCTTAGGGACTCAACTTCAGGTTCCACCTAGGGTTGGGATCCCAAGTCTCAGCTTCAGCCCCTTCAAGGAGTGGTCTCTCTGCAGACCTCCACAGATAACAAGTCTGAGAGTTCGTTTGCTAGTTCTCTCATACTTATAGAGTGTCCTGTGGCTGCTCTCTGGCAATCTTGGTTGCAGGAAGAACCAAGGAGCTATCCTCTGAACTGAAGGAGCGTTTTGTCCGCTTTGCCAAGTCTCTGGGCCTCAAGGATGACAACATCATTTTCTCTGTCCCCACCGGTAATGGCCAGTTGGGGAGACAGGGAGGGAAGGGATGTGGGGATGTGGGAACTGTCCAAACTGGCACTGACCTACCACAGGAAGGGAAGACTTAATCCCCTGCTCTAGCTATTGGGATTCACTGTGACACCTCAGGGTCTATCAAGTTCTCAGGGATTTCAGGGTTTTCCTTCTGACAGCTGACCCAGGACTTGCCAGATGAGGATTCCAGGTTCATGTCCAAGCAAGCTTCCTCATTCTTGCTGCCCTAAGCCACCTACCTCTTCCTACAGCCAAAGGCTATTTCCTCTCCAAACCTTGAACCTTGCTGTCCTGGGCCTCTCCCCATCCCATGACTTGAGAGACATCTTGCTTTCAAGTGGCCTGGGTAGAAGACTCCATCCAAGCTGCACAGAGCCACCAGCTGAGAGGCTACCAAGGCTCAGAGGGGAAACTGTCAGAAAGCCTGGGTATACTTGCACTATGTAGCTGCCGCTCCCCCACAGCAGCCCCTCATGCCTCTTTCACACTGTCTGCTCCACAGAGGTCGCTCTGCCCCAACCATGAAAGAAGACCCAGGCAGCCAGAGCTCACCCACACGTTCCCCTCTGCTCTGTTCTCACGAGCTTTTTCTCCTACAGACCAATGCATTGACAACTGAACAGGCGGTGAGCGTGGCTGACTAGGATGCACAGAGGCCTGAGGGTGCCGCCTGTCTGTCTGCCGCTCCTGTTGCCAGAGGACCACCTGGCTGCCCCACCAGCCAGGATACCAAGGAGCATCTGATGCCTCTTCTTATTTGGTCAGCACTTCCTATCCACCTGTTTTAACGTTGCCCCACCAATGGCGCCCCCTTTCTGCTGAATAAACACATGCCCCCAATTCTCTGAGTCTGTACCGATTAACCCCATAACAATGCCCATAACAACGAGGGGCAAAGGGACAAAGGGTGGGTTTACACCAATATCATTCCAGCATGGTGGTAGGGCCACAGAGAGAAGGCTCAGGGAAGAGAAGGCCCCAGAACTCCAGCCTACCCTCAGGTTCTCCCGCCTTGGCCATCAACTGCCCCAAGCCCCTCCTATACAGAACAATATCACCCTCACTGCTGTTTTGGCTTCGTACCTCCAGTCAAGCCCCGGGCTCATCCCCCACCCGAGGGCAGTACAAGCCTCTCCATGCCCTTGCCTCCAAGGGCTACCTTGCACTTTGGCCACCTGCCACAGGCTCCAAAGCTATAGCTCTTGGACTGGGACGTTGGAAGAGTCTGGAGGGGATATGAGGTACAGCCATTCCCAACTGGTCTGGATCCTGTGATTGCTGGGAGCCTGCGCCAGGGCAGGAGGGTGCACAGATGTGGAGAGGGGTTAGGCCTGTGCCATACTTGACAAGGTCCCATCCCCCACTGGTGACAGGGTGGCCCTCCACATTAACCACAGGAAAGCCCTCCCATTCCCCCCCACCCCTGCTGCCATTTGGAACCCCTGGGGTTCCAAATGAGCCCAGCTTTCCCACCGTACACCACACACACACCACATACACACACCATATACACACCACACACACATACACACACACACACCACACACACACACACACACACACACACACACACACACACGCTGCCCCCTTCACCTTGGCTGAGGTGAAGGGTGTGTCTAGCTGATGACTAGTCCCCTCTCTGTCCTGCAGAGGGCAGAAGAAACCTGACCCAGATTGCCAGACAGCGTTGAAATCTGTGATAGACTTCAAGAAGAGATTGGGTTGGCCCAGGCTGAGCTGTCAGTGAGGGGTGGAGGCTGTCTAGGGCCAAGGAAGATCCCAGGCTGAGAGGCAGCTCTAAGGCCTAGGTTAAAGGCTAGCGAGAAAAGGAAGCTACACCTCATGTGCTTCACTCCTGGGCTCCAATCTGAGCAGTCGGTCTAATTTCTTTCTTTTCTTTTTTTCTTTTTTCTTTTTTTAGTTTTTCGAGACAGGGTTTCTCTGTGTAGCCCTGGCTGTCCTGGAACTCACTTTGTAGACCAGGTTGGCCTCGAACTCAGAAATCTGCCTGCCTGTGCCTCCCAAGTGCTGGGATTAAAGGCGTGCGCCACCACTGCCCGGCTCCTAATTTCTTTCTTTTGAGTCAGAGTCCTACTATGTATCCCTGACTGGTCTAGAACTCTGAATGTAGAGCAGGCTGGCCTCAACTCATAGAGATCTGCCCGACTCTGCTTCTCAAGTGCTGTGTGTCACAGTCCCCAGATTTCTATTTATTTTTATTTATGTGGATGTTTTGCCTTCCTTTGTATGTATGCAAACCACATAGACACAGTACTTATCGAGGTCAGGAGAAGAAGTCATCACCTGGAGCCGAAGTTACAGGTATGAGCCACCATATGGGTACTGGGAGTTGAAACCAGATCCTTTAGACAGTGCTCCTACCTATGGAGCCAACTCTCCAGCTTTATTGATTGATTGATGATTGATTGGTTTTTCCTGTCTGTCTGCGTATAAAGATGTACACAAATGTTAAGTGCGCGAGGAGGCCAGAGACAATGGATTTCCCCGGAGCCCGTGCTACGGATGAGCATGAACTGCCTGATGTGGGTGCTGGAAATTGAGCACCCACTCAATTCAGGGCACTGTGTGCTCTTAATTGCTGAGCTATCTTTCTAGCCTAGACCCAGTTTCTTCTGTTGGACCAAGGAAGTCAGCTTCCCATAGCCTCTAGCTGCGTTGAGCTCTTTGTGTCAACCTGGCTAATGCAGACACGAGAGCTTCCCATTGGCATTCTAACAAGTTGCAACACATTCCCAGTTACAGCAGCTTGCATGTACTCTCTTCCAGTTCCAGATGCCCACATTTGCATTAGTTTCACGGTGTCCACAGGGTTGTGCTCCTTCTGGGGTTTGGGGAAGAATCCACTTCCCTTTCTCTTCCAGCTTTACTAAAGCCCCTATGCTGAGAACAGCCTGCACTCTGGAATAGCCACTGTGACATGATGCCATGGGGGTCTCCTGGCCTTTACAGCTATAGGAGTCCTGGTAAGTGAGCGTTCCTGAGACACCACCTGACACAGAGCTGGATCCCGGATTGCTCCTCTGGGTCCAATCCACAAGCGGTTCTGGACGTTGACTTTGTACAGGTTTCTTTTCCCCTCCCAGTGTGCATGGAGTAAGGATATGTGACTGCGGGAGGTCTTTATCATGAAGCCTTCCATGATGGACCGCCACAAGCAGGGACACTTAGCCCACAGACCTTTCACGGCCCCCAGGTGCACCTACAGCACAATACACCAAGTCTTTTCTGTACTGGGAACCAGACACACAGTGCTTCACACTCCTTCCCAACCCATGTCGTATTTATTGGCGTGAATCAAACCGATTGGCTTTACATCTACTGTCCTGGGCTGGAATCTGGTCTCACCTTAAGTGTAGCCTTTGAGAGCCTTAAGAGATGAGGCCAAGATTGGGTTGTGGGTCGTCTCGGAAGTACCAGGAGGAGATGGGAAGAATGCAGATTCCTGGTGACTGGGGAGGAGAGGCGCTGATTCAGACCATGCAGAGGGGCGGAAGCAGCAGGATGGCGCCTCGTACACACTCCAAGCTCTAGCGGGCCAGGGTCTCTACTGCCTGACCTTCCGTATGCCCTCGTGCTCCACTGACCGTGGGTCACTGCGGCCTGGAGAGGGGCGGGGCTCGGAAGCGAGAGAAGGAGGAGCCTGAGAGCAGACGGGGCGGAGCCATGTTTGTGGGCGTGATAGTGCGCCGAAGCAAGGAGGGGCGGGACTTAGGGGCGTGGTTGCGCGGAGGCCTACGGGCTGGGCTTTGGGCGGGCCTCAGGGTGGGTCCCGGTACGCCACGGCGTTCCACTCTTCCGGCCCGGTGATCATCAGCTGCTTGTATCTTCCGCCCAAGCGCCGGCTTTCCGCGCGACGATCGCCGAGTTCCTTCTTCGCGTGGCCTCTGCGGCGCCCGAGCCCGCAATGTCAGGCCCCAACGGGGACCTAGGCATGCCGGCGGATGCGGGCACGGAAGGCGAGAATGACAGCTTCGGGGAAGCAGGTGACCTGGGGAGGGGGCGTGTTGCTGAGGCGACCTTTACTTTGTCGGGAGTACTGTCCTAAAAACTGGAATCGGGTGGGAAGTGTGGCAGGGACTGAGGAGATGCCTCACCCTGCCCGAGTGGCTCTGGAGTTGTTCCCACAGCCACCTCGGAGGCGATGGCGAGCAATAGCGAACGGATCCCTGAGCGCTGCAGTACTGGATAACTGTCGCTAACCAGCCCTGGTGTCGTATGGGGAAACTGAGGCAGCTTCAGAGACGCTTGTGGGTTTGGGATTTGCTTCAGCCACTTTCTTCGCTGAAGAGGGGTCGGGTCTGCAGGAGGCCGGGTGGGCGCCCCACTATGCTGAGTCAGCACCCTAGCCACCTGGCTTTGCTGGTGTGACCTGCTTGGGTGCACAGCACTGCGGAAGGATCTCAGGGGGCGCATCAGCCCACAGACTGCTCTTGCACGTTTGGGAACTTCAGTTTTCCCATCCGCAATATTGGGCACATTGGCATCTTCTGTATCGAAGTGTGTCGTGCGGGATTTAAGGGGAAACCGGATGGAAATGGTTAGCCTCTGAGATTCCAGAGTACAATTTCCTTCCTTCTGAAAGTGGTTTATTGTTTTTGTTTTGTTTTGAGTGTAGTCAAGTCTGGTACCTTACCTAGAGCGCAGGCAGGACTTACTGTGCAATAAGGATGGGGTATACTTTCGTTTTGTTATAAAAACTTTATTAAGCTGTAGGTCACACTACAGATTGTGCCATTTAAACTGGACAGTTCTGCACTTTCATGTATTCACAACATGGCCATTATCACAACGGTTTCAGAATATTTTCATCATTTGGGTTCTGCTCTTAAAGGTTGTGGTCCACCTGGAGGCAGGTGGTGGGTCACTAGTGGGCACTCTTGGGGAGCAGTGACTGCTGGCAGCCATGGTGAACATCATGAGGGGACTCGGTGAGGGAGTGGCACTACTCTGACATTGGGATGGTGGAGAGGAGGCTGTCCCAGGCCAGGAGCAATGGCTAGGAAGTACCTTGGACATAGGTGGAGTCTGCAGATATCACCTCTCATAGCCCTTTTCCTAGCCTGCCACAAAATGCAAAGGATGGATCGGGACAGCTATCCATTAAGTACTTGCTGTGGCCAGACCCCAACTGAGCTCTCAGTGTTCTGGAACCCCTGGAGTCCCTTACCCCATTCTAAGGAGTGGCTGGGCTGGAGCAGATCTGGGACTCAAGTGTAAGGGTCTCTGACCTCCTGGTCTGAATTTAGGCCTGTCTCCAGATGCCGTGAGGATGGTCTTTAAGATCTAGCAGCCTTCAGAGGCTCCAGCCTCTGTGAAGGATGCTCTCTTAGGGTCATGGGAAGCATCCTGAGAGACATTTACACTCGTGTCCCAGTTGCCCTCCCTGGGCCTCTTCCTTAAATCCACCAGCTACGTCCCTTTGTCCCCAAGTTGGCAGCTAAGTGTTTCTGAGTCATGGGCTGGCTGGGAAGTGGGTCCCGCAGTGGGCATGGACCCAGACCTTGGGACCTAAGGGGACACAGCATTGCCAAGAGTCAGGTCAAAGAAGCTGTAGAGGAGGAGACCAGGGAAGACTTCTCAGAGGAGGGAAGTCACGGAGGAGAAGGTATTTTGAGCTGGTCCTTGAAGGGTTGTCGTGGCCGATGAATTCTAGATGGTGGACAGTTGAACAAAAGCAGGGACTGGAAAGCCAGAGCTTCATTCATTCACGCATTCACTCATTCATTCAGTAAGTGCTTATTTGTGTCATCGGGGGCACTGGGGAGACAGCAGAGAACACAAGACCCATTACCTCTCCCAGAGCTTCATAGCTGAGTGTGAGTATGGGGTGAGCACAGACCAGCACCCAATGACCACAGCAGTGATTCCTGAGGGATTGCTGCAGAGGGGGGAGAGGCTGGAGAACCAGGACAGGGGCCCAACGTAGTGCCAGACCCGGGGAGGCTCCCCTTGGTGAGAGCTAAATTGAAATAAGCGGTGTTCATTCCAGAGGGAAAGGAGGGACAAGGGTACCACCCAGTGCCTTCCAGGCAGGGCCATTGGTCTATTCAAAGGGCCTGAGATGGACAAAGCAGCCGTGAGGAGTAGAGGGCTCTGTGCTATGTCTGTCAATCCTGAGGAGACACAAGACCTTCCCTCTGACTTTTCCTTCCCCCCCCAGAGTATGCTGCCATCAACTCCATGTTGGATCAGATCAACTCTTGTCTGGACCACCTGGAGGAGAAGAATGACCACCTCCATGCCCGCCTCCAGGAGCTGCTGGAGTCCAACCGGCAGACGCGCCTGGAATTCCAGCAACAGCTTGGGGAGGCCCCTGGTGATGCCAGCCCCTAGGTGCCAGGAGCCCCCAACCAAGCCCTACCCTCACCTCTCTAGGCCATGTTCTGGCCTGGGTAGACACTACTTGGCTTAGACACCATCTCAGGTACTGGCCTCCAGATCCTAGTGGGTCTACCAGCCTGGACCAGTCCCCACTCACTCACTGCCCATCACCCCTCCTGGAGCCAAGAACAGTCCTACAGTTCACCCACTTGTCTGACTTCCCAGCTCCTTGTCTCTCTCCCCTCCGCCCAGAACTGAGAGTCCATATTAAAGACATGTCCCACACCACTGCCCCTTTCTTCTCTTTGTGCCAGGATGAGGACCCCAGTAGCCACTGGAGAGAAATGGAGCAGAGACCATGACCCATGGGCCATGATGGAATGGGGCTCTGAGCCACCTTTCATTTCTGATCCCGGGTGTGGGGGAAGTCAGGGCTTCCTCCCTACCTGGTGTGCTGCCCTCTAGTAGCTGCTTCCCGGCTGATGCAGGCACGCTATGTGACTGAGATACAGTCGGGCTCCCTGGGTGCTAGGGCCTTTTACCATGGTAACCACCACTAGGATTTGATGGTAAACCTCGGTGCTTTCCTCTCTCCAGCTGGCACTAATAGAACCAAGCTGTCTTTATTTCCGGCAGAGCTAAGGATGGGCTCCTTCGCTGCTGATCTGTCTTTGGGTTTGGAGGACTTCGCCCTCTTGGCAAACCAAGAGCTGAACCTCAGTGGCAAGGACACCCCTAATGCTAACTCCATGCCTGACTTTGGTTTCTGTAAGGTGCAACTGGTGCAGCCAGCACAAAGACACAGAACTTACACCTAGTATTAAGTCCTGGCTGTTTGCCAGTCTGAGTTTTGGCAGGTCACATGACCCTGCTAAGGCCTCTGTTCATCTGTAACCTGTGGGTAGGAGCAAGACCATTTGCTAGGGTCACCAGCCATAAGGATTTTCTCCCAAGCTGCCATCCCAGCCCTGATATAATGCGAGGGGAACTGAGGCTCAGAGAGGGGACATGCCTGGTAGTCCTATACCAGAGCCCTTGCATCTCAGGGAGCCTGATTTTAGCTTCCCTGGTCCTCCACCACACTGTGTCCAGAGAGACTGGGTGCCCCTCCCCCACCCACCCCACACAGTGCTTGTGGGGACCGCAAAACCAAACTACTGACTCTTTATTGGATTTTGAGTAAAAACACCAACCACGTTAACATTCCACACGGATACCTAGAAATCGTTAGCAGACTGGGCCCCCTAGTCAGGCTGAGTGGCCAGAGTTCCCTCTATCAGGTTTTGAGGCGTGTTGAGCGCCGAAGGGTAGGAGGGAGTTCGGGGGATCCAGGCTTCACCTTGCTGGGTATTTTCACTGTGTCCTGGGGGCTGGGCTGGCGGCTGCTGCCACTGCTAGAGGTGAACAGTGCAGTCAGGGCATTGCGGGCGTTGATCGCACACTTGCGGCTCACAGGCCGGGTAGAAGTACTGGGGTTCTTGGCTTTGTATTTCTGGACACAAAAGTTTTCAAAGTTAGGCCTAGCCTAGGGTACTTCTGGCCATCAGCTGCTTCCCATCTTGGGCCAAAACAGTATGGATCTGCTGTGTGACCTTGTGTGAAGCTCTTAGCCTCTCTAGGGAGTATCCCCAGCCACAGGCCCCAACACACACACCATGAAGAGCCAAGCCTGAGTCCCTCCCTTCTGTGGGAGTAGGCTTGGGAACTAGCTTGGTTCAACAGCAAATCGATGTTGGCTTGGAAGAGGCTGTGGCCCTGGGCAGGGCCATCATTCGACCACTCACCTGCAGGTTCTCAAAGTGGGCAAGGGACTTGCAGTGAGAGAGCCGAAATTCTGAGTTGCGGTCATAGAACTTGCGACAGATTCGGCAGACATAGCCCATCACTGGCACCAGGAAGTCCACACCTGGGGACAGACAGCAGGGTCTGCATTCCTAAGTTCCCCCTTACCAGCTGGGCTGCTCTGGGTGAGAATAGAGGTCGGGGTGCCTGGCTGGAATGCTGAGGCTGAGACTGGGGGCATAGCCTGGGGTCTTACCATAGGCTGTGTTGGGGCTGTAAGTCTCAGAGCCATTCCATTGCTCTGAAGATGTTTCTCTTGACTTCACCTGGAGAAGAACTCAGATGTGGTGCCTTAGGTCCCACCTGGACACACGTCAGGGGCCTGCAACCCACCCAGTCTCCAGAGCACAACCATTCCCTCAGCTTGCAGGTGGCTGAGGGTGGCTGTCTCAGCCTTGGCGCACGCTGATCCTGCCTCCCATATGTCCTTCTGACATATGCTTTGTGGGTTTCCTTCCCCCAAACCAAAATAAACCCTTCTTTTCTTAGGCTGCTTTGAGTGTGTGTGGGTGTGGGTACCTAAGTACCAATCTCCAGGAACTGGAGGTACAGGCAGTTATGAGCGACCTGAGCGGGGTGTGGGGAATTGAACCCAGGTCCCCTGGAAGAGCAGCATGTGCTTTTCACCACCTAGTCATCTTTCCATTCTTTTTTTCTAAGACAGGGTCTTGATCGCACATGATGATTGGGGCTCTCCATTCTCCTGCTTCAGTCTTCTTCCTGCTGGAGTCTCTTATGACCCCACCTCCCGAGGCTCCCTGGGATTGAATCTAGGGCTTCGCATATGCATAGGCCAGCACTGGACTATAATTCCTAGCCCTCTGCCCTCCCCTCCCTGCCCCCAGTCTACTCTCATTTCTCTTACTTTGTCCAGAAACAGCAGGAAACTCTTAGACGAAGCCACACAGGACCATGGGCAGTCGGCTGTGCACACCTTGTGTGCCTGGCTCAACACTGTTCCCTCTTCTCCACGGCCACTCTCCCAGCCAGCCTTTAAGGCCCTTGCATGTTTCACCTGTCCCCCTGCTTATTCCCGTGGTCACACGACATAGTCCATAGCTGCGTTGTTAGTGCCTGTAACTGCCAGCATGTTGTCTGGGCTCCAGGAGCCCCCGACAGCTCACCCCACACACCTGCTTGCAGAATTCCTCCTCAGCCTCAATCTCTTCTTCTTCATCGTCATCTTCGTCCTCTTCTTGATCACTCTCAAAGCAACCGACAGCATCCACGGTGATGAAGTGGTCCTCATCTGGGCTGCCTGTCTCCTTTTCAAGTGTCTTTATCTGCCCGAGGAACGTGTGAGGGGATAGCACACACCCCTGAGGGTTCCAGCCCCCCCCCCACACCTGCTCTATGATCTTAGGGGAAGGCTTCACGCTGTACTGAAGTGGCTAGGGTTACCTCCTGGGCCTTGTCCTTGTGTCCCTGGGACTTCACGTGCTCCACAAACTTTCGAGGGGTCTTGAAATAACGGTTGCATATGGTGCAGAAGGGCCTCAGGGACTGTTTGGCAACCTGGGGAAAGGCAGGTAAACCATGTGGTGCACTGGAGCACCCCCAGGAACAAGCCACTCCATCACTGGGCCAATGAGAGCTTGCCTCTCAAACCTGCACGCCCTGCTCAGCTCCGCCCCTGCACTGGGACATGCAAAACCATTTCTCTTTACTCTGTGGGATGGCTGGTGGCAACAGAGAAAGAACAGGAGGCCAGCCCAGTAAGCTAGGGGCTAAACAGCAGGGTGAGCAGGTGCCCACACTGAACAGATGGGTCCAGGAAAGCCCAAAGAGGAACATGACTGACTCAGCACAAGCCCCGCCAGTGGCAGTCACATGGAGACAAAAACAGACCCCCCCACACCCCCCAGCTTGGATGTGTCCCACACAGGAACCCTTCCAGCATGAGTGGCTCTCATACCTTGTGCTCCTGTGTCCTGCGGTGCTGGATCAGGTCTCCCATGTAGTACACCTGGCAGGTGCCGCACCAGCGTTTTGACGGAGGATCTCTGATGGCAATAAAAGCAAGCAGTGCGTGATGCTATATTCTCCCAGAGTGCTCTGGAAGGGAAGGGTGCTGCACTTCAGAAGCCAGAGTGCACGAGGGGCCAGGGTCCTAGTCAAAGCATCAAAAAGACAAAGGGCAGAGTAGCGACTCCTGACTCTTCTATAAGTGAGAGCTGATGGACGGAGCTCCCTGTCAGCCAGGTGAGATGCAGAGCAGCCCAGAGTCCCTGTTCTCACTGGAACTTCCCATCACTGACTCAGACCACTGTGCCACCCGAGAAGGGGTTTCATTTGTTTTCAGCTGGGTTTACTGTCATTTTGAATAAGTCAACTCACTAGAAGATCTCCTTGTATAAGTGGCCTTAAACTCTTGTGCCCCCCCCCCCCCCCCCCCCGTCTCAGCCTCCCAAGTGCCAGGATCACAGGTGTCACCGCATCTGGCTTTGTTGCTGACACTCTGTAATTGTGAGGCTTCCTAAGTGATCCAGGTTCCTGGATCCTTCTGAAAAGCTGGGAGCTCTGGCAACCACCTGAGGCAGCTTCCCCAGGAGACACAGCCCTTATCTCCCAGGGCTCAGTTTTCTCCAATGACACTTTCCAGCCCTGCAGGCTTGTGACACCCCACTGGGACCCAGTAGAACCTGTAGCTTCCCACCAAGCGGTCTCACACCAGGTGCCAGTTCCAGATTCTGGGTAGACATTTCAGACCAACCATATCCCCTGTGACAATGGATAGATTCAGGGAAGGTCTCACCCAGGACCACAAGATGACCTGGTCCTTACCACTGCGCCTCTCTGTTTGGGGCTAGCATGCAGATCAGTGGGGGCAGGGCTCTGTATTATAGCTCCCTTCCTTTCCACAGGAATGTCACACTGTTCTTACCTAGAAAGGCCCTTAGGAAACTGTCACTACACTCCTCATCAAAACATTTTACAGACAGGAGAAAGCAGTGATCAAGATTGGAATTAATAGCTGGTTTACCTCCCAGCCAGCCAGCCTATGCAGGGCCTGGCCTGTGATGCAGCCCAACCTACATGAGCCTCTGCCAATCCCTACTTACTCCGATTCTCTCTCCAGGATGTCCCGAGGCATGGGCAGTAGGGACAGCAGGCAGGTCTGGCTTGATTGTTGCACTTCCCCAAGGCGCTGTTGGTGCTGAGCCTCTGACATGTGATCCTGGAACTCCTGTAGCATGAATGTGGTCATGAGCTTCAGCCAAGGGAAGGACAACTCCAAACGTCACGGCCACCCTGCATCTCTGAACCTCCCGACTGCCTTTTCCCCTCATGTCCTACCAGCATGTACCACCACAAATGGTGTTATTTTACACAGCTCAGTGTAGGCCATGGCAGGGATGGTAAACTGAGGCATAGAGGGAATACATATCCATTTCTGGGAGTGCTTCATTGATAAGGACCGTGGCTCTAAGTGGCTTTGCTCAGATGAGGACCATAGTCACAGAGGTAACAATGGCTACTGGTAATAATCCAGGAGCATTCAAAGAGACTGGGGCTGGGGGCCTAGAGAGATGGTTCAGAGGTTAAGAGCACTGGCTGCTCTTCCTGAGGATCTGGGTTCAATTCCCAGCACCCACATGGTGGCTCACCACCATGCAACTCCAGTGGCAGGGGACCCAGTGCTTTCATCTGGCTTCTATGGGCATCAGACCCATGTGGTACCTAGACATATAGGCGAAATACTCATACACATAAAATGAAAATAAATAAATCATTTTTAATGGTGTGGTTTGTTTTTTTTTTTAATTTAAAGACAGATATTGAGTTCTTGCTATATTGCCCAGGTTAATGTGAAACTTGTGTGCTTATGTCATCTTTCTGTTTCAAACCTCAAGCAGCTGGGAGCAATTGGTCGTCCCAGCCAAGACTACTATTCATTCATTCATTCTGCCTTTCACAGGTTAAGCAATGGCTGACTATATCCCCAGCTTCTTTCTTTCTTTCTTCTACCTTTTTTTTTTTTTTATTTTGAGACAGGCTCTCACTAAGTTGACCAGGTTACCCTCCTGCCTCAGCCTCCTGAGTAACTACTATTACTAGTAATGCTGCACTTGCTTGGGCCAGAACTTCAACATCAAATGCTGAATCCTAAGACACACAGTGAGGGTAAGCTCTTGGCTCTCCTCAGTGAATACAAGAGGAAAAGACCCAAGGGTGGAATTTACTTCTGGAGACCTTGATGGCCAGTCACAGCAGATTTGAACCAGGTTTTCCTAGACCCTAAAAACCTGTTCAACCAGCTGATCAGGAAATATGCCTATGCAGATGTATGGCCACCGGGCAGTGTGGAAATGGCAAGCCCAAGCCCAGAGGCCCAGCCCTCCGCCTCTGCCCTGAGTACCTGCTGGCTGCTGCAGCTGGCCTTGCAGATATAGCAGAAGAACTGGAGGCTTTGCTTGGAGGGTGTGCTGGCGAGGGCAGGGGTGGCAGAGGCAGAGTCCCCAGAGCAAGGTCCAGACGTGAGGGGTGTGGTGTTGAAAGCCCGGCTGTTGCTACTCTGCAGGATGGTGACCTTCAGGGAGCTCCCAGTCCCCCACATCTACAGCAGACGCAGAGACAGAGTTTCTACCCTCTGGGTTAGGTTAGGTTAGGTTACGTGATTGCCCAAACCTACAGAGAGACTATGATAGCCAGGATTTGAATCTAGATGGAATATATATATCTCACTATGTAGGCCAGGCTGGCCTGAAGCTGGCAGAGATCCACCTGCCTCTGCCTCCCTGGGGCTGGGTTAGAGATGTATAGCACCACTCCTGACCTAGCTCTGGTTAATTCTAAGTCCAACCCATGTCACCATTCACATGATGGGGAAACTGAGACCTGAGGAAGAAAAGAGGTTGACTTCAAGTTTTGTTACAAGGTAGTGAGCGTTGGGACCTGAGTCCCACAAGGAGGCTTTTACAAAGGTACTGAAATGACATCACTACGAGAAGGCCTGGCGGCTCTAGTGAGGAGTTGGCTGGACCAGAAGGGACTGTTGCCACCAAAAGTACATCTAGATCCTAAGAAAAAAGCCAACAACCACAGAGGAACCACCATGTGGCTCACTCATGCCTCCAGGCAGGTCCTTTCCACACACGGGGAAACACAAAGTGGGATCCCTAGGAAGCCTAGGAAGCAGACACCATGCGCTGCCAGGCTCGTAGACCCTCCTGTGTGTACGCACCCCTAGCATCTCTCCTGCTCTCTTTACACATTCTCCCACATCCAGGCCACCATCTGACGCCTCCCGGCTCCTGTCTTCACTGCTCTGGGCACTTCCTGGTTCTGGCAAGGCCTCCTCTGGGTCTGAAATGATATACACATTCCTTTTCCAGAGTTTGAGATCCAGTTAGATCTGGATCCAAGGGCTGACTTCTCTGCCCAGACATTAACCTGAAGTTCAAAATGGGGATGGTCCCAGATCTGTACTCCAGGCCCAACCCTCAGTTCCCAGTCAAGACTAGACAATGCCAGATCAGAGATTAGAAGGGTTTGGCAGGCTGGATCAGGCTGGGAGTCGACACTCACTCACCTCCCCCAGCTTCTGCAGCATTAGATGATAGCTGGCTTTCCCTGGCAGAGACCGGAACTGACCCCTGTGGCCAGGTCTGAGGCTGGTCCTGGGTCTTCTCTGATGTCTGCTCCTGTGGCTGTGCTTGGATGGACACCTGTAGATGGGTCTGTGTCTGGGCCTGCTTCTGTGACTGCACCTGCCAGAAGGGCTGAGGCTGGGTCTGTGCCTGGGCTTGCTTCGGTGGGTCTGTCTCCCGTGGCTGCAACTGCCACAGGGGCTGTGGCTGTACCTGATTCTGCTGGGGAGCTAAGTGCTCTGGAGAAGTCTGTGTCTGTGCCTGCTTCTGTAGCTTTGGCTGGGTCTGGATCTGCAGAACCTGTGGCTGGATACGTGGTAGCACTTGGGCTTCTGGTAACTCAGGCAGCTGATCTGGGGTCTGTGTCTGCTTTGGTGCTGTCATCTGGGTTTGAGGCTGGACCCTTGCTTGTGGCTGCCCTGTCGGGCCTTTCTCGATGGACTCCTCTGAGCTAGCAAAGAGCCAAAGATAATCAAAAAGCCAGGTGTGGTGGTCTATGCCTTTGATCATGGCCCTAGGGAGGCAGAGACAGGTGGATCTCTTCTGAAGAGTTTGAGGCTAGCCTGGTCTACATAATGAGTTCCAGGTCAGCCAAGATTGTCTCAAAAATGAAAACAAAACAAACAAGGAAATCCAAGAAGACTGAAGCTCTATCTTCCGAGAGGCCTATGACCCAGTTCCTGATCCTAATTCTCTTTACAATGTGGGACATGGGAATCTCTAAAGCTATCCAAGCCTGCTTCACATTTATTTCACACCTCCAAATTGCAACCTGATTTTAATTAGCCCTATAAACCTGGCCCCACCTACACACCCTGCAAGGACTCCTTCCTCCTGGCTGCCCAGCTTGGCCTCCAGGTGGCTCACCCCCAGGTAGATCTAGGGATGAATGTGACTCTCCCCTCAAGTCAGGTCAAGGCCTAACTTTACAGGTGAGCCCCAGGCCTCTGAGCCCCAGCTCGTGGCCAGCATCACTCACCTCCTTGACCTCTTGGCTGGTGGTTCCAACACCTCAAAGGGCTCAGGCTCAGGCACTTGGGGCTCACTCACCATGCCATCTGGGCAGACTAGTGAATCTTGGTCTGCAATGGTGGCAGGTGAGGAAACATAGCTCCAGGTGATGCCACCAAAATCTTCCCTGCCCCGATGTCCCTTGTCTCTCACCTTCACATGTGTCCATCTGGAGCTCTGTGGCTTCCTCAGACCCCTCTATGGGGTCTTCCCCGTCTTCCAGAGGCACCGTCTGAGAAGAAAAATCCTGCTTCTTTTTAGAAACTATTTGGGGGTCGGGAAGTTGTTCAACACAGGGTTTCTCTGTGTAGCCTGGCTGCCCTGGTACTCACTCATAGACCAGGCTGGCTTTGAACTAACTCAGAGACCTGCCTCTGCCTCTGAGTACTGGGACTAAAGGTGCATGCCAACACTGCCCAGCTTCAGAAACCATTCTTTAAACCTACACCTCACTTGCAAATCCCCTCCTACTCTAGAAAGACTGTCACCGCAAGGCCATGGTGGTGCACACCTTTAATCTTAGCACTTAGGAGGCAGAGGCACGTGGATCTCTGTGAGTTCAAGGCCAGCATAGTCTACAGAGCAAGTTCCAGGACAGCCAGGGCTGCATGGAGAAACCTTGTCTCAGAAAAAGAAAGAAGAAAGAGGAATGGCCATCACCATCTCAAGGGACTAAAGGGGCTTGGCTGAAGGCATGAAGGGCAAACGGCCTGGAATACTTCAAGTGTCGTTGTCTGAGGGGTCCATCTAGCTATTTAATCCTGGCTGGGGAGACACAAAAAAGTCTCGTGGTTTCTAGTTATTCAGATTTCCCACTCCCTGTCCCACAATCAGCCAGGGAGAGCCTTTGGCTTGAACCCCCCTGGGCCTCCTTGTCCCGGGACTCTCCTTATCCTAAGCCAGGACCTATCCACTCCTCCACTCTCAGGCCATGGACCACTGCCTCTCTTTCCCTTCTGAAGCCCACCTTCCTCCTATCTTAACCTGTCTCAGTGCATCCTAGATGGCTTTTCTTTGGTCACATCTGCAGGCTCTTCCTGCATCTAGCCTTCAGCTAGAGCCTCAAAGCTTCTTGCAGGAAACTCCTAACGAGGCCAGGTCTAGACCCTTTCAGTAATATTTCCTGGGTTTTGCTGCTGTGTTTGTTGCAGACAGGGTCTCACTTATTTCCAGTCTTAATTAATTGCTTTTGGGTTACTGTATTAACATCTCTTATACACACACACCCAAGATCCACAGAAGAACAGATGCCACATCCACACCGCCGGCTGGCACCTTACAGTGGGTACAGGGCTCCAGCCACTTCTTGGGCTCTACGGAAGCCCCTAGGTGCCATCCATAGTTTCCTTGCATACTGCTAAGGCCTCTAGTCCTGGTGGGAAACACGACTGTACCCCACATCAGGACTCCAGGCCCTTTAGACACTAATGAGTTCTTGCCCTGGAAGACACAGGGAGTCATGGGGCCTGGTCTCTGTGCCTACCTCAACCACCCCAACCTGTCAGCAGTAGTTTTCCTATATGTAAAACAGGAGTACAGGTAGGCCAAGACCCTGGTGGACCAGGCCTAATTCTAAGGGTAGAGACTGAGCCCTTCTCTGGAGGGAAATGCCTTCTTATAGATCTAGGAGTAACAAAGCAATTAAGTAAAGAACATCATTCCTGCCCTAGAATACACTTGGGAGTGGACCTTGTGCCAAGACTGCAAAGACCTGCAGGGACTGAATACGTGTGTGTGTCTCACTGCATGTGGCAAGATGAACCACTGAACCCACTAGCAGCCACAGGCGGCCACTGGGTTTTTTAGACGCGGCTGTAATGCCGTAAACCCCCAGCACTCTGCTTTTGTTCTGTGGGTGAGGATTACCCAGATTTGAAACTTTTAGGCAGTGATACAATGCTTCCTTACCTTCTGTAGAACCCAGAGCCTCCAGTACCCCAAGCCACAGTCTTGTGCCTTACAAGTAACATTCAGGGGCTGGAGAGATGGCTCAGTGGTTAGGAGCACTGACTGATCTTCCAGAGGTCCTGAATTCAATTCCCAGCAACCACATGGTGGCTCACAACCTTCTGTAATGGGATCCGATGCCCTTTCTGGTGTGTGTCTGAAGACAGCTACAGTGTGCTCATAAATAAAATAAATAATTAAAAAAAAAAAAAAGTAACATTCAAAGCTGCCGGCCCCACATGATGACCATTAGCCTCGGGTAAACGCTTGAAACACGGAGTCTCGACTAAGATGGAAGTTTAAGTGACACATTAGATACTGAAGAGTTATTACGATATTAAGTGGCAGATTCCATGTAGTGGTGTTTTGTTTTTTAAGGACAAAATGGGGCATGATGCAATATATTGCTACTTTTAGGAACTTGAGAGGCTGAGGCAGGAGGATCATTTGAGTTGAGAAGTTTAAGACCAGGCTGGGCAACATAGGGGACACAGAGGTATTTGAAGTTTGGTAGATAAGACCTTGTCTCTCAACAAACAAACATCAATCAATCATCAAGCAAAGGAGGGTATCAGAGATCTTACTGATGCATTGATTGATTGATTGATTGATTGGTGTTTTCAAGACAAGGTTTCTCTGTGTAGCCCTGACTGTCCATTCCTGGAACTCACTCTGTAGACCAGGCTGGCCTCGATCTCAGAAATCTGCCTGCCTCTGTCTCCTGAGTGCTGGGACTAAACGTGTATGCTACAACTGCCCAGCTCGCTTATTATTATTTTTTAATACAGGTCAAAATGGTATTTTTTAAAAATACTAGACTAGGGGGCTGGAGAGATGGCTCAGCGGTTAAGAGCCCTGGCTGCTCTTCCAGAGGTCCTAAGTTCAATTCCCAGCAACCACATGGTGGCTCACAACCATCTGTCATGGGATCCGATGCCCTCTTCTGGTGTGTCTGAAGAGAGTGATGTCCTTACATTAAATAAATAAATCTTTAAAAAAAAAAAAAAAACAACTAGACTAACAAAAACATGTTTCATTATATTCATTTTTGTTCAACCGTTTTGGGATGGCTAGCCTAGAACTCACTATGTAACTGAGGATGACCTTGGATCTCTGAGCCTCCTGTACCATCTCCAGAGTGCTGGGATTATAAGTGTGCTTGATCATGCCTGGCAGTAAGATTATCTTCCGCCCCTAACCTCTCAGGCGTTGGGATTACAGATGCTAGTCCTTATACCTTGACCTTTTTATCTTTTTATTTTATTTATTTATTTATTTATTTTTGGTTTTTTGAGACAGGGTTTCTCTGTATAGCCCTGACTGTCCTGGAACTCACTCTGTAGACCAGGCTGGCCTCGAACTCAGAAATCCACCTGCCTCTGCCTCCCAAGTGCTGGGATTAAAGGCGTGCGCCACCACTGCCCAGCCGACCGTTTTATCTTTTTAACGTGGCTATCCAATCAGATATATGACTGGTGGATTTATTTCTAGACATTGCTGATGTAGGGGAAACAGCACTAAGGGCCACTGGGTTGGTTCGGCAGGTGAAGGTCTCTGGCGTCACGTTCTGTTCCTAGGACCCATGCGGTGGAAGAGGAAAGATATCCACACAGTTGTTCTCAGATGCCCACATGCCCACCTCGGCACACGTAAAAACAAATAACAATAAAGTAATAAAAACTTGTTGAAGAGATAAATCGTACGTAGGTAATAAGGTGGTATTTGGATATCGCTGAAGTCACATCAAGACCACGAAGATACCCAAAGTTCAGGAGATGACAGATGTCAGGCACCTTCATTCTTCAGACCCCGAAGCACAAAAATGGAGCATGTCCTGCCCAAAGGCCAGGGCAAGCCCAAGAACGTGGAGCTGGGCTGACACTGGGGTACCCTTTCACCCTGGTCCTACTGCAGCTGCTCCACTCAAAGCACTACTCACCTTGCGATTGGGGGTGGTGGAAGAGGGGGTTCTGGCCTGTCTCTGGGAGTTCCTCCCTGAGTGGCTGAGCTGAGAAGGGTTTATTGGGACCCCAACAGGAGGAGGCCCCAGCAGGGACTGGCGAGTGGCCTGTGGAAAGAATTGCTGCAGATTTGGGGTGACCATCTGAGGTGGTGTAAGGCTAGGAGCTGCTAGGCCTGGGGCTGTCAAGTTGTAAGCACGGAGGTTGCCTGTGGGAAAGAAGTGAGAAGAGTGGTCACACCATGGTTGAACGGTCAAGATTTTATCAGGCGTTCAGTCCCCCAAATGCCATAGGAATATCAGAGATAATTTCTGAGGAAACCTTCTTACCCAGGGGAGCAGAGGGAAGGTGAAGCCAAGCCAAGGCCCACTGTGGGCACAAGTGAGAAAGGACTTGGGGTTGGTTTTCTGTTCCATCTGGGTGTGTGAGCTGCCCCAGCCAGCCCTCAGATATGCTGTAAGGCCCTCCGGTATGTGAGAGACCCAGCACAGGGCCACAGGGGGACCTCTGTCCCCCACAGGCTTCTCTTTATCAATGAGAGAGAAGGCTCTGGCACTGAGCAAGGCACCCTTTCACTGCATCAGCTCTGTAGCCTGCCAGGTAACAGGGACTGTGAAACAGAGGTAGCTTGGCCAGGCCCCATGAGGGACACCTGCTAGCTCTACCCCATCCTCCACACCCCAGACATTGCCAGGTCCTGGCAACTCCAGCACCCTTTCCAAGCAGGCTTTCCCTCTCTGGAAAACATTATCCCTCCCTAGAACTGCAGCAAATGGGAGCTCTTTAAAGCCACATTCTGACCTCCTCCCTGCCAAAGCCTTCTACAGTTCCCTGTTCCTATTAGGGTAAGGTCTGGCTCCACCCACTTCATGTGCCCCACCTTGAGCTCTAGGCAGTCCTCCGAGCACAAGTTTCTGGGCCTTTGAACATGCTGCGCCTTCTGTGGAAGCTGTTGTGTTCTACCAATTCCCAGCATCCTTTGGGCCTTTAAGTCTTTCCTATCTCCCATTCAGGAGGCCTTCCCTGATGTCTGTGTCCCTAGAGACCACTATCCTAGGACCAGCCATGTTATTTCCTGCAACAGCTCCTCTGACTCAGCTCCTTTTACACAGGGAAGGCCCAGAGTGTGAAAGAGAATTGGCATTCATGCCAGATTCAGAGGCAATGCAGGGGAGGGCAGCACAGGCTTAACGGTATAGGTCAGTTGTGCTGAGAGCTAAATTCAAGTCCAGACTACCACTGGCACCTTGAGCAGTTCTCCCTTCCCCCATCTGTCAAATTCAAAGTCATGAATTAGTGTATCTGAGAAACAACAAAGACATACACACAGTTGCAGAGAGCCATCCAGTCCCCAATAAACAGTAAGGCAGAAGATGGGAAGCCCTCAAGCAGAAACAAAGGACATGGACAAGTCACAAAATGACATGCGAATGTTTGGTACGAGTATTAGCCGCACTAGCACGTGGAAACAGGAATTAGGACATTCACAATGCAGCGTTAGCCTTTGCAAATCAACTTGGTAAAGGATCTGTACATACACAACATTCACGAGGTATATATATAGAAAAGCATAGAGTACCCAGTGCTGCTGTAGGCATGGTGAGGCTGGCACTGTCATACGTGGCTGGTGGCATTGCAAACTGGTCCAGTCCTTAGGAAAACAATTTGGCAATACTTATCAAAAGCCATCAAATATCCATCCCCCGACTCGGACTCGGTCACTCTATGTTGGGGATCTAGATCTACTGTGAGAAGAGTCTCAGCTGTCATGTTCATCCCAGTAGTGTTTAGGATAGAGAAGAGAAGGGGGGAGAGAAATGAGTGACTGAGGTTTCCATAAGGGCACACACCTCTCTAGTGAAAAATTAAAAGCTATCACAACTAACCTGGATCAAACCAGAAAAGTGGCTGGGTGTGGCAGCTCATGCCTATAATCCCAGCCCTTGGAGGATGCGGTAGGAAGACGTTGTGAGTTCAAGGCCACCCTGGCTTACATGCTAAATTCCAGGATAGCCTGAGCTACAGAGTGAGACCTTGTCTCAAAGCAAGGCCAAATATATCAGCGCATACTTTTAATCCCAGCACTAGGGAGGCAGAGGCAGGTAGATCTCTGTGAGTTCAAGGCCAGCTTGGTCTACAGAGTGAATTCTAAGCCAGCCAAGGTGGTGTGAGACACTGTCTCAAACAAACAAAAATTCTAGCACTGCAAAATAAAAACAAGATGTGGACTTTTTTTGTTGCTGTTATTAATCATATAACCACACCCAGCTCCCCGAACTTCTTCCTAGAAAAAAAAATTTGGAAGAAATATAATGAAATGTTAGTGACTTCCTCCCGGAAATGAGGGAATGTTTTCCTGCCACTTGGGTTAGTTTGTTTGTTTTCAATGACTTTGTTTTTTAGAATTTATCTTAAATTTTAATTCATGAGCTGTATTGGAGGCTGCCCTTGGAGACCAGATAAGGACACCGGATCCCCTGGAGCTGGAGTTACAGGCGTTATGAGTTGCCCCACCTGAGTGATGGACCCTAACTCAGGCTCTCTGAAAGAGCAGCAAGCTCTCCTGACCGCTGACCCACCTCTCCAGCCCCAGTGGGTTTTTACTGTTGTTGCTGACGCTTTTCTATTTTACTACGTTATTTGCACTATGAACAGCATAACTTTTAAAATGGAAAAAGAAAAGGTGTTGGGGAGATATATATATATATCATGACCTGCCGTGGGATTTCCCTCTCTAGAATTATCCATGCGTCTTTTGAAAGTCAGCTTGAAAGGCTGTCCACACTGTGGTCCTGGTAGGGCTGTCAAGTGATGGCTGTCAAACCAGCTTCTACCTGTGTTGTGACTACGGACACAGGGTCCCTCTTTTGGGCCTCAGGTTGCTGATTTCATTTGTAGAGGAGGTTATGGGTGTGCTTCCCCTTAGGGTTATCAGTAGAGTCAGGAACAGCCAGCACCATAGCCTGGTAACCCTGTACTTAGCTTGCGGACTTCATCTCTTGGGAACCCTGGTAATCTTTCTCTGTAAGGATGCTGTCAGGGTCACTGTGAGCGTTGGTAAGAATGAACGGGAAAGGAAGAAACTGAGGGCTGCAAACTGAGGGCTGCAGGGAACTGCCATACCTTGCAACTGCTGTAGGAGCAGAGCTCTTTGTAGCATGGAGCCATTGAGCAGGGAGGTGGACTGGAGGCCCTGGAGATTCAGAAGCTGTTGCGGGGAAGTCTGCTGGGGGAGGCCCCTGTGTGATGGGAGGCGAATATCAGAGGGGTCCTGGGAAAGCCATCTACCCAGAGATCCCTCACCTCCATTCTCTCCCTCTTAATGGCAGATGGAGGATCCCCTTCAAGGTAGAAACTGATGATATTTAATACTCAAACGAGGATGCCCCGGGGGGTGGGAGGTGTAACTGTTGGGAGCCTGGCTTCAGAATGTGGGTCTGAGCATCTGAATTCAGACTCCGTTCTCGGAAGTGGGAAACTCACCGGCTGACAGGCATGGACAAGGAGGCCTGTGGTGGGGATTGTGGCAGCATCTGCTGGAGCTGGAGTATCTGCTGCTGCAACTGCTGCTGCTGGAGCTGCTGCTGCAACTGCTGCTGCTGCTGCTGCAGTTGCTGGTTGAACATGGTGGCTGAGGAAGTACAGTGGGTAGGGTCAGATCACCACTCTGGGACAATCCAGCTCCTCTTCCCTCCCAAAACACCCACCCTAGCATAGTGCCTGCTGAGCTTCACCGCTACACAGTCCCAGCCCGGCTGGGTACGATACATTTGTACCCCGGGGGGACGGGGGAGCCTCCAGTTCTTCCGGTCAGCTGCCAGAACTGGATACACAAACACGCTCTTGCTTTCAGCTCTTTATCTCCCCTCCTATCTCTACAACCCTGTCGGTCCAGCCTTCTAACCGGAGCACACCTTTCCACCCCCACCTTCTGTCAGTCACTCTACTCTTCACTTCCTGGTGCCAGCCCCTTCCCGAGCACACCTCCCTGTTTTGGATTCCGCTGTCCTCTCCCTAAATTGTGTCACTTAAATCCGTGAACCCTGGACCGGAAAAGCTTCCGTCCACCACAGTACAACCCCACGCCGCTCCGTTGTCCCTCATTCCTCCACTCCCTTTCCCCGCAGGGATATTCAATCGCCACTTAACTGATCTATGGCCTCGCCTGTTCACAAAGCCCGTAGCCTCTCTGCAAGTAGCCGCTATCCCTGAGGTCTACCGTCCCCGGGGTGCCCAGCCCTCCTCCACAGACGCTTCCGGGGCGGGCACCACGCTGGCTCCCCCTCACCTTCCGGCAATCCACGAAAGCCGAAAACGTGAAAATCACGAGCGGACTCGTAGAGCGGGCTCGCGAGCTCCCGGGCTGCTCGGGACCCGACTGTGGCCCGGACACTCCGAAGGCCCAGCGGCTGGCCACTTCCGCGCAGAGCGCCCTCTGGAGGTCCGGAGGCCTCAGCGCAGACGCCGCGCCCGCGAGAACAAGTGTCGCGCGCAGGTCACGCGACCATTCTGCATCGCTAGAGCCGCGGTGGCTCCCAGGTGCAAGGAGGCACCGTGCAGCGCAGTCTCCGGTCCCCAGACCCCAGCATCCGGAAGGGGTGATTCTGAGTTCCCACTGCTATCTGTTTGTCCAGCAGGGACATAGAGGGGGACAGAAGGACGGTCGGTCAGATCCCAACTGACCTCCCCGAAGCCACCACTATCCCGAGCCCGAGTCCGAGCCCGCGTGGGGTTGGGACTGGAGCAAGCGGGCGTGAAGGAAGCACTCGCGTATGTGTTGTGATGAATTCAGCTTTTAAAAAAATAGTCTTGCTTTTTACATTTAAAAAAAAAAAAAAAAAGCCAGGCAGTGGTGGCACACGCCTTTAATCTCAGCACTCGGGAGGCAGAGGCAGGCGTATTTCTGAGTTCGAGGCCAGCCTGGTCTACAGAGTGAGTTCCAGGACAGCCAGGGCTACACAGAGAAACCCTGTCTCGAAAAACCAAAAAAAAAAAAAAAAAAAAAAAGTGAGTGTTTTCTTTGTATGTGTATCTGTATATCGTGTATCTCATGTACATACTGGAACTGGAGTTATGAACATTTGTGAATGGTCTTGTGGGTGCTAGGAATCGAACCCCACTCCTTGGCTAGAACAAGTGCTCTTAACCACTGAAATATCTCTCCGCCCCAACCCCATTTTAAAAAGATACATTTTTATTTCACGTGTCATGTGTATAAACGTTTTGCCTGCGTGTATGTATGTGTACTCTGCATGTGCCTAGTGCCTGCAGAGGTCTAAAGAGGGCATCTGATCCCCTAGGAAGAAGTTTGTGGATGGTTGTGAACCACCTTGGGCGTGCTGGGAACCGACCCTGGGTCCTTTGGAAGAGGAACAAACCACTTAGCAACCTCTCCAACCCCTAATTTTTTTTCCCGTTTCATCATGTTGAGTAGCAATGACTACATATGGAAACTCACGATTGACCAAACTGGCCTCGAATTCACAGCAATCCGCCGGCCTCTGCCACCACGTCTGGCCCAGTTACTTTCTTTAATGGCTCTTATCTTGTCCCTAAAATGGCCCTGCCACCTCGGATAGCCCTTAACCCTACTGGCTTTGGCAATTCCTTTTACCACGTTCCCTGCCCAGAGTCATCCCTACACTTCGCGCCCAGCGCAGACTGTGAAGACTGGCCGCACGGTGGCGCTAGGGACCGCCGAGGACAAATCACTACTGCTGCAGTCAGGTGACTGCGCTAACCCGAGGCTCGGACTCGCCCGTGTGTAATGGGCTCAGGTGCTGAGGTTCTCACTCCGCTGGGACCTGTTTCGCAGTTGTTGGCTTTAATAGCGCTAAAGTGGCTCAACCTGGCCGGGCTCACTGGGATGGCGGTGGCTGGGGCCTGCGTGTTTAGGAAGCTTGGATGGTGGGGCTTAATCCTCCTTGAAGGATAGGGGTATCTAAGGAAGCTAGTGACAGGAAAACTTCCGTGAACCCAGTACACGGGAGGCAGAAGCGGGAGGATCGCTAGCTCCAGAATAGCCGGGGCTGCACAGCAAGATCTTGGATGATGATAATAATAGTTATTATTATTATTTTAAAGTTTAAAAAAACACAAACAAACTACACTCTCGAATTCGAATTCAAAGTCAAAGTCAAATTCAAATGGACTAGGGAGACACTGCGGCAAATAAATAAATAGATAATAGATAGATAGATAGATAGATGGATGGATAGATGCCCTAGTGAGAATACACGCGCAGGTAGTGAAGGTGGAGTAGGGATCACCTTAGCCTTCTTTCTGGCTTTGCGACTCTGAGGGACTGAAGGAGTTCTCTCCGCAGTCTTTGCAGTTTCTTGATCTGCAAAATAAGTGTTCCCTCCCGGGGTATGTGTGAAGATGAGATTACATAATGCTTAGCAGTGACGCCAGTACACAGCGAGCTTAGCTAGTTGCTAAAGTGAAAACACTAAAAATAATGCTGGTGCTGGCGAAGACGGGAAGGCAGCAGGCGCTGACTGCACATGCGCATCTTGCAAGGCCCGCAGCTGCCAAGCCCTTATCAATGACCGACTAACCCCCTTGCAGGACTGTAGTCCAGGAAAACGGTGAGAAAAGAGACTTTCAAAGCCGGGACGTTTGTTCCTGGAAATGTTATTTATAATAGCAGTCTGGAACGCTGTCAACTTCAGAGGGACAAACTAAATGAGCCACGGTGTCTGCCTCTTAAGAAATAGCACGTGGGCATCAGAAATTAGATTTTCAAAGGATATTAAACATTGACAACACAACATCGTGTGAACTCATCAGGTGACCAAACGCCATATATATTATATATAGTCTGAGTTTTCTGGGGGGAAGAGGATAGCAGTATATAGTGGACTCAAGAGAAGATTTTTATTTTTCTGTCTCATTTGCAATGATTGCTTTGGATGACTTGATCATGGGGAGTGAGACTTTCTTTTTCCTTTTTCCATTTTTTTTTAAATGTGTGTGATCTCGGGCCCTGAAGATCGCTGAGGTCGTGGATAGAAAGGCTCTGGATCTACTGTTTGGAGCTAATTATCTTTGATCAATTTCTTGCAGGCAGAATCCCTCCCCCGACTCCCGAAAAGATTTTTTTTTTTTTTAAAGAAAAGAACTTCCTCATGGAGACTGTGAAAAAAAATGTTGAAATCTCATTTTCTTAATTTTAATTTTAACTTTTATTACTAGTGTGTTTTGTGTGTGTTATGGGGGTTATGTGTGTCCTAGTGTGGGTGTGGAGGTCAGAGGTCAGACCTGTATGGTCTGTTCTCTCCACCTTTACATGGCTTTTCAGGTCATCTGCCTTTGAAGCAAGTGCTTTTACTCAGCGAGGCATCCCCCTGGCCCTTTTGTCTCTATTGTGAAAAGCCTCTTTATCAAAGAATAAATTCCTATACTCAGTGGATTCCTATGTCAAAACCTGCTCTGTCCCAGGGTCCAACCTGCTTCTTCTAGTTATGTCCAATGTACCACAAAATCAGAAAGTAAAGAAAACTCACCAATTCCAGATCCTGCCTTTTTTTTCCCAGATTGAATATAGAATTTTGTTAAATCCCTCCCTGGCTCTAAAATCCGACCAGAAGTTTGACCAATATTGCATGAGATGTGTTTTAGTTGGAGAAAAGTTGTCATTTTTACTCTGTTTTAGATTTTGTAATATGTTTTGCACACGTGTATGTCTGTGCACCACATGGGAGCCTGGAGCCCAGAGAGGGTGCTGAATGCCCGGAACTGCAGTTATGGACTGTTGTGATTATCAAACTTGGCTCCTCTAGAAAAAACAAATGCTCGTAACTACTGGGCCACCTCTCCAGACTTACTCTGAGCTTTTCAGGTCCAGCCAGGCACAGAGCCTCGAGCCTGTAATCCTAGTACTCAGGAGGCAGAAGCCCAAGAATTGCTGTAAGTTCAAAGCTAGCTTAGTCTTTGCAGAGGGTTCTAGGTCAGACAGGGCCACATAAACAAAACCTTGTTATTGTTGATGATGGTGGTCGTAACGGGTAGAAGATGTAGTTCAACTACCAGAGAGCTTGTCTAGCATGCCCAAAGTCCTGGATTTTACCCCAGTACCGCATAAAACCAGGCATATGCTTGTAATCCCAGCACTTGGGAAGTCAAGGCGGAAAGATCAGAAGCGTGAGGTTATCTTCAATTACTAGAGTTCAAGGATAGCCTGGGCTACAAGAGACTCAGCTCAAAATGATGATGACAATGATGAGGGTAACAATAATAATGCCAGTGTCTGGCCGGGCAGTGGTGGCGCACGCCTTTAATCCCAGCACTCGGGAGGCAGAGGCAGGTGGATTTCTGAGTTCGAGGCCAGGCTGGTCTACAGAGTGAGTTCCAGGACAGCCAGGCTACACAGAGAAACCCTGTCTCGAAAAACAACAACAACAACAACAACAATAATAATAATGCCAATGTCTGTGTCTTAGCTTTGCAGATCCCCTCCCCCATGCCAGAACCTGTACCATGTCTATACTGCTGTTGACCAAGGCACTTTTGTAACCTGCTACCTCCCCAGCTCCCATTATTTTTGTCTCCAGTGATGTCATGTGCTTCCCGCTGAATTGTTCCCATGTCCTTGGGGTCCAGCTCATTACACCTGTCAGGTGAATGTCAATGAATCGGTGAACGAATGTAGGATTCCAGCACATGAGTCCAATTACCTCAGTCTGTCCCTAGCTGGTTGGTCCTGCAGGCAGCTCTTCCTCCCTTGACACTCACATCCATCCTCCTGTAGAGGAGAGTCCCAGGCAGGCATCTAGCACAGCACACCAACACAGACAACAGCATGGGTCTACCACCCCAGCTCAGAACTCCTGGGAACCAGCCATGCTCAGCAGAAGCTCCGGGCTGGGTAGGAGGCAGAGCTGTTCTGAGACCCTGTGTTTATCACGTGACCTTCCCAGTGGCTGCCGCCCACCTGTGTCTCTTCCTATAAATAAACATGGCGAGAGAGATAGAGACAGAAGTGGGGGAAGAGCTGGATGGTCACAGCTTGGTGTCCACCCTCCATCCCTACTTTCTGGAACAAGTATCCTGACTGAGGGCCTTAGTTTGGTCATTTGTGGATGACAGCCTCCCCCACCTCCATACCTTGTCATCATTTCCAGCCACGCCCCCGTCACCTTCCTAAAATTTCAGGGTCCCTTTAAAGGGTGGGAGCAGGTACTGCTTACAGCTATGCTAATGTTTGTTCCATTGGTTCTCAACCCAAATTTGCTCCATTGCCTCTGGGTCCTGAAATTCAGATTTTATTATCCATCCCCGTTGGAGAAGCTGAAGCTCCCAGAGGTAAAGTGGCTTGCTCCAGGCCAGAAAGAGGTCTGTGGAGAACACACAAAAACACCAGACTGCTGGCTCCATTCCTCACCAGGACACAGTCAACAACACCATCAGTCCTCTCCCAGGCCGATGGGGAGCACCTCCCCATGCCATGACATCAGTCCTTCTCCAGGCT
>JADRCH010000078.1:5528122-5575319 GCA_019843965.1 Rhynchomys soricoides | reverse complement strand
ACACACACACACACACACACACACACACACACACACACACACACACCTCTGCGGCTCCTGCCGCCATCCGTGCGCAGCGCGGCGGAGGGGGAGGCGCGGGCTGCGGTGCGAGGAAAGGGGGGGGGGGGAGAAGCGGCCTGTTAGCCTCTACCTAGCAGCTCGCCCCTGGCTTCGCCGCCCCCTTGGGAAGGGACCGCCTGTCAGCGTCCTCCTCCCCTGGCCTGGCAGAAGGGTTGTGATGGAGAGAAAAGGCGGCAGAGGGCAGAGATGACTAAGTCCAGGAGGCAGGATGGCGGGGAGGGGGGTGGTGAGCCATTGCAGAACCTAATCCTCCTCTGGCCTCTGATCCCACAAGGCTCTGGGAAGGCCAGGTGGCAGAGTGGAGGGGAGCCTTAGAGACAAAGGGTCTTGCACTTAGGGGGGGCAAGCAGGGTCGTGACCCCCTGCCCCACCCCCAGGCTCCCTTGGAGCAAGGGAAGACAGAGGTGGCATTTCTGGTTCTTAGAAAGAGCAGATCATTCTATGAGCTCAGATGCAGGCTGGGAAGGGGGCTGAGGACCAGAGAAGAGGCAGGACCGTTAACCTTGACCCCTCACCCGCGGGGCACAAGCTCCCAGCTTTCTAGAAAGTCTTGCTTTCTTGCAATGACCTTCATGGCTAAGGAGATGACAGGCATGAGGGAGAGGGAAGCAGTGACACCTCCTTCCAGAGGAACAAGCATTCTGTGGGGTGACAGCTGGGTCTAAGCCAGGTGCTGCTGGAAAACCTTGGGCAAGTCACTTGCCTTTACCAAACCTCAGTGTAATATGGACAGACTGAAGGGTCAATGCCAACACCTACATGTCCTGGGAAGCCACTGCAATCCCACCCTGGAGGGAGGGAGAGGAGCTGAGCAGAACCATGTACTCGTGAGATGTGGACATGCCACCCTGGAAGTAGCTCTCTGTTCATCTTGTCAGCAGAAAGGAGCAGCTGTCTCTGGGTCATGTGACCCCAGAGCTGCAGATACAGGCAAGAAACCATATAGATGAACCCCTTCCCAGGAGTTCAGCAGTCAGGGCTGTTGGGGGTGGGGGAATATGGCACCTTGAAGATGGGCGTGGAAGGGTGCCCAGCACTTTACAGTGTGTAAACCACAGTCCCATCTCTCGTCTTCTGATCATTTGCTGTGATCACGTCCTCTGATCATTTCTAAGCCAGACTGTGTGCTCTAGTCAGGGGGTACAGACCGAAGCCCCTCCCTGCCTTGCTGTAGCCCCTGTGAAGCAGACACAGTGGTGTCCACCCTATAGATGGACAACTGAAATTAGATGCTTTTCTCAAGATCACATATTCCCAAAGAGTGAACCTGTTAGACTCCATCTTGATCCTGCATTGATCGTGGGGATTGACTGGGGTGTAGACATCATCTGGGTTCCCATCTGTAGGATGAGGACTCCGGAAGCCTACCTGGACCTCCTAAACCAGTACAAAAGCCATTCACTAAACCCATGGAAGAGAGTCCTTGAGACAATTTGAGAGTCTATGAGGCTGGGAACCTGTCATGACGCCCTTGCCCTCTTAGAGTGAAGCAGTCTAGCCCAGACCACAGCAGATAGATAGCCACAGCGTTTGACCTGTCGAGATGCCACTGTTCCAGCCAGGATGATGTAAAAGAGTCCCTAGATGCAAGTGTGGGACAGAGGAAGAGGGCTGCTCCCAAATCGGAGGAGCAAGTGGGAAGCAGCGTCGACCCTAAAGCTAGTGAAGAAGCCACAAAATGAGCAGCAACATTGAGGCTAGGGGCAGGTCCCAGCCAGCCCCACCCATGCCCTCACTGATTCCCGTCCTCTCTGCCTAGCTCTGGGTCCCCAGATCCGTGATCATGGTAACAACAGCTCTTTCTCCTGGGGCTTTCAGAGCACCAAACCTCCATGGAGAGGAAGTGGAAAACTCCCTAGAGGAAACAAGCTAATCCAGGCCAGGCAGGCTCCTGGGCATCCAGGAGGGCCCCGTGTCAGCTCTGCAATGGAGGTGACCCAGCAGCTGTCCGGGACCCTGCTAGGTCTTGTTTGAGTTTATGCTGTTCTTTTTCCTTCCCTTTACAGATGGGGGAAACTGAGGCCAGTTCATCCAGTCATTTAGCAGTCATTCTTGGAGGGTCCATAGTGGTCACACTAGAGAGTCTTTGGTGAAGCTGTGCATTCCAGAGAGAGAAACTGAGTCACTTGGAAACTGTGATCTGTCTCCCAGAAGGAGCTAGGCTGCTTTCCACACAGAGGTCTCAGAAGGTCTTAGAGGAAGGTCACACCTAGGAGAACCAAGCAGTGCCAAGCTATGTGAGAAGCTGGGAGAACAAAAAACATCCCAGGCCTGAGAACAGCAAGTGCAAAGGGCCTGGGGTAGGAAAGAATCAGTTTGAGACATAAATAAGCACCACTATGACTGGCATTTAGGCAGGAACAATGGGACAAGCATAGACAGGGCCTCCATCTGTGAGCCCTCAGGCCTTGGTGAGGAATTGGGTTTGTTTTCAAGATCCTTGAAGTGGTAGGGTGACTTAAGATGCTTCTGACAAATGGGAGACAGGAAGAAGGCAAGAGCCATGTCTAAGGACACTCCTCCAGAGATGTCAGAGAATATGGGCTTAGATCTGTCTGGGGCCAAGTCCCACTGGCTGATAGACAGGAGAGGGAGTGGGAGGGGCTAAGCAGGAATCTAGGGTGACTTCAGGGTCAGGGGTGATGGCATCAGTGCAATCAGGAGAACCTAGGGAACTGACCTTAGGGGCCCATGGGGTGGTGTGCATAGGCTAAAGGCAGTGGGGAGTCCGTCTTGAGCATTTTGAGCCAAAGATGCCCTAGACAGCTCCTGGTGGTGGTGGGGAGCTGGGGGGAGGGCCACAGGAGATAGAAATTTGAAAGCTGTTGGTGTAGACATGGGATTCAGTCCCATGAGAATGGGTGAGATCATACAGCGTAGTGCAGCTGGAAGAGCGTCTGTGGACCCCAAGACTCTCGAGCATTTCCCGAACAGATGCCTGGTTTCCCAAGTGCTATCTCTCTGCTCCGCTGTGGGGCCACCTACATGCCCCCTCTCGCAACATTCCTCCAGGGTAACAGGGCAGGTAAGCATTTACCTTTTGCCCTGAGCCCCGGGCTGGGGGAGAAACAATGGGAATGAGGCAACCACAACCACCCCTTGTGATTTTCTCTATCCCTGGCTATCTACTGTTTTCACATCTGTGAAATGGGTACAGTGACGGCATTTTCCCCCATGAGACTTTGTTGAGGGTTGAGAAAACACAGATGTAGCAGGGGTGTGTCTTCTCCATCCAGGTGGGGCAGGGGTAGTAAGCAAGCTTCTGCTCAGAGCCTGATAGCCAGCCAGGGAGAGGTTGATGGTTGCTTCCCACTCCACAGACTTAGCCTCCATTGCCCCACTCAGCATTGGGCCTCACCTTCCTGTGGGAAAATGCCCGCCCTCATTGTTATGTCCATACTCTTTCTGATCACTAGTGAGCCCATTTCTTAGAGTTGGAGACTGAGACCGAAGAGAGTGAGGGGATATAACAGACATCAGAGACAAGGGGTCCCTAGCCTAGGATGGGCAGAGAGAAGGGACATATCCTGGGCTCGCCCTGAGGAAGTGACGTTAAGGCTGACCTAGATTAACAATAGGTAGGACAGAGAAGCTGGAGGAAGGAGCCATGCCAGGTGTGGAGAGAACCAGTCTGAAGGGACAGTCATCAATCCCACCCCCGTGGTCCCCTCAGAGCATGTGCTGCCTCTGACCATGCCTGGAGTTCTCAGTTGGGGCTGGCCTCAGCCAGAGGACATCTCCCTTCATCCTGGCCGGCTGGCCGTGCTGGTGGCCCAGGGTAAGGATGAAAGGTGACCCTGGCAGACGGCATTTGATCCTGGCGCCAGGAGAGTAGAGTTTCCTGGGCTTGGTTGGGGCCAGAGGATGGGAACCCTGGCTCCTCGGGTAATGAGTCTCCATGAAGGACATCCATGCAGGAAGCCAGGTGTGGGCACAGCGTTGTCAGGCGTGGGCGGGAACAAGCCAGAGGCCCACGTACCACATGTCTAAGGATTGTTGTAAATCAGGGCGAGGAGCTGCTGAAGGCAGTACAGTCTGCCCTTGGCAAACCGGCCTCGAGTGGGGACAGATGGCTGGCCCCTCTCTCAGGCCACCCTGTCTCCTCTCATCCCATCTTACACCAGAAAGCCCTCCCATGGTCATAGGTAAATACCATAACTGTCATATTATCTATGGTTCCAGAAAGGACCTCTCTCTTGGCAACCGCTAAAATGGGGGCCATTTTCTCCTGGATCCTGGAGATCTTTATCTACAGGCATAATGAAGCTCAAGATGTGGGGGGGCTGTTTCCCACGCCTAAGGACAGCACTGATTATTGTCTTTGTGGACTCAATGACCAGTGTCAGGGAAAGTAAACTATCATTTCAGGCTTTCAGAATAGCTCAGAGAAGGTAATGGTCCTGCCTGAAGTCACACAGCAACTGAATCAAAGGTAGGGGAACCACCAGGTCTCCTGCTTCTAGGCCAGATGTTCCCACCCACCGGTTCACACTCCACACCCACCCATTTGTACAGCCCCTGCTCCGTCTTCCCTCTGGGTGTCTCTGGGACTCTTATTCCTTCTGAGGAACAAATCTGAGGACCAAGCAAGCTTAGGAGAAGAGCACTTAGAGACTTGGGGTTTCTACAGGCAACAAGAAAATGGCCTATTAGTCTTGACCAGTGCTTATGCAGATTCCTAGTGCCCTGGACAGAGGCACCAGGACCAGCCTCCTCAGTCAACACATGCAGCGTTTGGTCCCTAAGCCCCACAAAGCCATCCATTACAGCAGTCACCTCTGACTTCTGGTCTAGCCTTGCCTACCAGCAGGGAACCCTATAGCCCTCTCCTCCTTCTGCTCTCCCGTCTTAAACCTTCCGTGGACCCTGTCCCCTCAAAACTGAGCCCCAGATCTCCAGTTGAGCCCTGCTGGCCTGATCACTTTCAGCTAGCACAGGCTGGCGGCACGACTAGCTGGCCGCTTGTGGAGGAAATGGGTTGGGGTCTCTCTGACACTGTTTGTCTGCTGTGCTCTGACCTCCAAGTCTCATCCGCCGGCACCTCCTTTGGATGACCTCTCCATACCCTGTCTCCTTGACCTGGCCCTGTTCCGTGTGCAGGGCGGGGCTGTTTCTGCTTAAAGCTTCAGAACGAGCTGGGAACTCCTGGAGACAGACGCTCTAGCATCCGTTTAGCGCCTCTCTATGCTCCTCACCAGGGCTCCTGCTTTTAGAGGGACGAAGAGGCTCTAACCAGATCTCCGTAGGTGAGTGCGTCCTTACCTGCCTGAGTCCCCAGCACTCCTGTACAGCACCGAGCCAGACCAACGCCGGCTTTTGAGCGCCCCCAGTGGGCAGCCTGGGTTAGGTCTTCCATACCCGGGCTCTCAGGACATCTTCTCAAGGGTCCTTGAACAGAGCCTCCATGCTGCATCCCATTTCACTGATGGGCAAACTGAGGCTCTGAGCAGGGACACACTCCTGGGAGTGAAACTAGAGATTTCTCCTCAAGCCGACATGACAGGAAAATACCAATCCAAAGGCCCCTGTACCAGGTGTACATCTTGGGAGATGCCCCTGATCTGATGGCTTGTAGAAGTCTGCGTGGGAGTCTAGCTGAGGGTCATGTGACTTCTGCCCTCTGAGCCTCAATTTTCCCCTGGGAGACAGGGAAACTGATCACACTGACCTTAGCCACCCATAAGAACAGCCAGTCCCGACAATAGATTTCTTTCTTTCTTGTTTTTTGGGGGGCGGGTTAGGAGGTTGGGGTCAGGATAGGGTTTCTCTGTATAGCCCTGGCTGCCCTGGACTAACTCTATAGACCAAGCTGGCCTTGAATTCACAGAGATCCGCCTGCTTTTGCCTCCCTCCCTAGTGCTGTGACTAAAGGCCTGTGCCACCACACCTTGCCAAGGTGATAGAGTCTTCTTGCTGTGTGGTTTATGTATCATAAGACCCACCCGTTTCAAGTGCCCAATTCAGTGGGGTTTGGTGCCTTTACAGAGTTCTGCCCCCATCATCACAAACTAATTTTAGACATTTCCATCACCCCCAAAAGAAATCTCAGAATGCTGCAGATTTCAGGGCTCCAGCAGAGCCCTGTTGCTGGCCAACAGTCAGCAGCCATGAGGGCTAGTGATGCGTACCATGGCTATCTGGGGCTAGAACAACACTTGGGGTTTACTTTATAAAATACTTTATGTATCTCTTGAATCTTTTCAAATGGAGAAAAAAAATCCTTTTTTTTTTAGACAGAAATTCTCTGTGTATCCCTTGCTGTCCTGGAACTCACTTGGTAGCCCAGGCTGGCCTTCAATACCCAGTGATCCACCTGCCTCTGCCTTCTCAAGTACTGAGATTAAAGGTGTGTGCCATCACTACTGGGCTAAAAATCTTAATTTTTTAATTAGGCGGGGAAAAGGAAACTATTTCCTTTCTGAAAATTATACATAACTTCCTAGTGTAATTATCTCCGAGACAGAAGAGAGGGAAGAATTGAGGGAGAGAGGGAGGGAGCATGGATGGACAGACAAAGGGGAAGGGGGGTTATGAAGGCTGAGCATTGCTGTGAGGAGTCTCACCCAGCACCAACTTGCACCATGACCCTGTACAACAATTTTCTTCTTGTGACTCAGTGTCCCCTGCTGTCCAGTGAGCTGTAAGTGGGCACTGGGAGAAGTCCTCACCCAATCTCAATATGCTCAGCAGGGTGTCCAGGTGCCCACCTCGTACCCGCTTGGCCTGGGCACTGGCATATGGAGGCAGGTCCCACCCAATCTCTGCATTAGCCCATGAAGGGTAGCCACTAGACTGCCTGAAAGGTTGGACATCAGTTGATATTTACAAGCTGAAGCATGCGGCCTGCCTCAGGCCTCCTGGGTCTCCTGGGGCCCAGCGAACAGGGAAGACCTTGTTGCCGGAGGCAGCCTCACCTACTCCCTCTGTGTTTCTTGGCTGACAAAATCTCTGTCCATCACTCCAGATCAGTGCTTCAGAGGCCACCTCAGAGCTCGACCTGCCCTGCCTGGCCCTTTCAGGAGCTCCGTTTGTCTTTGGAATCCCTTTGCTCTTCTAAACCGCCCTTCCTCTCCTGGCCAGGCTGGAAACCCACCTTCTACCTCCCTCTCTGGCGATGGTCCATGTGCTATAGTGGCTGTGGCTTGTCCAGTCCTTAACCCCAGTAAGCCCCAGAGCCATCCATTGCGCTGGTGTGCAAAAGGCGCAAAGAGGGATGCTCATTCGTCCACAGCCCCAAGTGGGAGCTCAGCCATTATCAGACCTGTCTGCTGCTGGATGGAGCCCAAGAAACAGAAGACAGGAGAATGGTCTTCTGTCCAAACAGACAAACTTATTTCTTGTCATCATTTGCTCCCAAGCAGGATCAGGAAATCAGGACGCTCTGACCCCCCAAGCCTCCATGGGGGTGTCACTTTGGCACACGGCTGCAGTGCTTCTTGCCTTTGTGGGTAAGGGATTTCGTGAGGAAGTAGGTGGTGCTGGAGGTCCTGAGAGGCGTCTGTTTGGTCCCTTCTGTGCCTCAGGTTTGAAGGTGTCTCTGCAGATGGCAAGGCAAGGCCTCCAGGCGAAACGACCATCTGCTCAAAATGAGTGGGAGAGTTGGCAGGCCACCAGCTGCCCTCCCATGCTGGGCTCAGCACTGGCCTGTGGTGCTAACGAGCCTACACGCTTTCCCTATACACCTGCTCTGCTGTCCCCTAGGCCTACACAGGAGGTGCGATGGTGGCTCTGACCGGAGGGAGAGTCAAAGATGACTCGCATCCTTCACAGAGAGCCACAGTGTCCAGGTATCAGGAAAACCACAAAGCAATTCCTTCTAGTGTCTCTGGAGAACCTACTATGTGTCAGGTTGACTGCTCATGAGTGGGAGGTGCTACTGGTCCTGTCTGTTGACGTGTGAGGCTTCCTGGGTCCTGTTCTTGTTCAGCCACTCTCCATTGCTTTGTGTCCTCTTCCCTCCTTGCCCTCTCTTGGCTTCAGTTTCACCTTCAGGACAATGATGGAGGAGTGGGGTGCCCTCTATTGTGCTGTTTTCCCTGTTTTCATCTTGCCTCTCATGGTGCCTCAGTCAGGATTCAGTACCCGGAGGAGATGAGGCAGAGGTTTCTGTGGGGTTTCAGATTTCTTGCTGAAGTTTGGGGGTCTTCCTAGAGGAGGTTAAAAATGAGGGACCCTTCTTGGTAGCCCCTGTGGTCTTCATGTCCTGGGCATGGGCTCAGTCTTTCTGCTGAGAGGCCCCACCCCACAAACCTTTAACAGTTGTGTGTGACGCTCCGCTCTAGCTGAGTACACATCAGAGTAAAGGAATGAGTCGAAGGGCACCAAGCAAGGGAAGAGTGGAGGTGGGATTTGAACCCATGGCCTATACCTGGCACTGACTCTTAACCTCTAAGGCAAGCAGGCTGTAGTGAAAGAAAACATGATAGTCATACAAGATCTTGTTGATTAGTGTGGCCTATCCTTGGAGACTTGAATCTAGCACACTGTGGAAACAGCACTCGTAACAAGCAGCCTCATGGATTCTGACTCACTCAGGCTGAGTCGGCCTCACTTAGAGAGCCTGGGCTCCTGACATCACCCTGAACCTCTGAGAGGTTGGGTCTTGGCTTGTGCTGCTTATGGGCTCCAGCTCTGAGGTGGAAGTGACTTGGGTCCGACCCTAAGCTGCCATCAACCATCTCAGGCAGGGGATTGGGATCCCTCCACTCTTCGAGGCTCTCCAGAACCTTCCACCCTCAGGCATCCAGGGCTGGGTGGGCACATCTGCTCCCAGGGAGGCCTCTCAAGGAATAACTTCAGGGAAGGTCCATGTCTCTGCATGGGGAGGGCTCTCTATGGGGAGCCCCATCCTTCCCAGCCCCTCCTGCAGTTTCCACAGCAACCACTGTTGCCATGGCTTTGCTTGGCATGCAGCTGGTGAGGAAGAGGGTGGACCCAAGACCCATACACCCACCAAAGCCACTGACAAAACAAATGTGCTACCTCCACAATCCCGGAGACCCCCCAAAACAGAGGAGTGACCCTCCCCCAAGGAGTCACTGAGAAAAGGCTGGGTGGTGAGGCAGGAAGTCCCCTAGGCTGAGACTCCCTCCCTCCTGGCCTGCCTAGCCAGCTCTGTTCTACCACAGGCTACACTGTTTACTTTCTGCCTCCACCGCACAGCCAGCGAGCGCCTTGGGTGGGGAGCTGGTGACTCATCTCTCATCCTCACGGCCCAGCACAGGGCCTGGCACAGATCAGAGACAATTCAATTATATAAAAAGCTAAATCTGGCTCCTTGGGTGTAGGGGGTGGCACAATGGGACGGAGGACATTTCTAGCCTCTGGGGTCCAACAGACACTTGGGTTTGAAAGGCAGACCTGGGGCTGGAGTATTCAGTTCAATAGCAGAGTACTTGACTAGCATGTAGGAAAGTCTGGGTTGGAAGTGCACCACCGGAAAACACAAAACAACAACAAAATCCAAACTAATAAGACAAAGCTCACAGCTCTGCTGTGTTATCTTGAGTGAGCAGCTTCCCCTCTCTGAGCCTCAGTTGCTTCATCTATAAAGTGAGAATCTCTGTGAGATTCTCATTTGATGACTTGGGGATTCCCTTAGAATGCATTAAATCCCTCATGAATACTGAGCCCTGGGCTGGCACGGTACTCAGTAGTAGGCAGAAAGTACCAGCCCTGTCCTCATGTAGATCATTAGTATGGCCAGAAGGAAATGCATCTCCCTGAAACCTAGAAAGGATTAATGCATGCCAAGTTTCTCTTGCCTTCCCCAAGTTGGTGGCCGGCGGACCCCCAGCAGTCTTTGCTTTTCTAGAGGTGGCACAGGAGAGGGTCCCAAGGGGGGCCCTGAACCTGAGGCCCCTGGGCCTGTCTATTCTCCTTGGACCCTTTGCCCCCAAGCCCAGGGTGCAGAAAGTGTTGTGAGCCTCCATGGGCTCTGGGCTGAGCCTGATTATCTGGTGCTGTCTGAGTCTCCCTGGGTCTCTTCCAGGGGATGACTGGCTGGATCAGTATGGTCCCTCAGGCTCTGGTCTGCTTCCCCATTTCCTGGGTTCTGGGGGATCCCATGACTGCTAATTCTGCCAGCTTGATTCCTGGAGAGGCCTCCACCCTCCACCCAGCCTGTGGAAGAGTCATGGGTGGGGAAATTGAGAATAGCTGACAGACAGAGACTCATCCAAAAGTTGACATCAGCAGGAGCAAATGTTGGGTATGGACCGTCAGGTCTCAGGGCAGTCCTAAGGAGGGGGCTGCATCCATGGCCCTGGATGTCAGGAGCTTTTACAGAGACGAGCCCAGGCTCTCCTCTGCTATGTCATGCCATCGGAAGATCCCTGAGGCTGTTTCTCCATCTATAAAGTGGGGATAGTAACTGCATCCTCCTCCCAGGGCTACTTTCTGGAGCCCATGAGCTACTGCCCACAAAGCAGCTGGCATGCAGTTAGTACCAGAGAAGACTGAGTTCTGTTCTTTGCCTCCTCCTGGCTGCGTCTGCCTCGTCTTCCCTTTTAGCCAAATGGGGCCTGGAGAAGAGGAACGGAACCATTGCCTGCTCAGAGGGACAGGGAGGAGGGCAGTTCTGCTTTGTTTTTGCTGAACCCTAACTGGCCACCAGTCACTTGGGTTATCCTGTGCTACATTCTCTCCCTGGCAGAATAACAGTGGCTGGGATGGGGGCAAGGACTTTCTCTTGAATTTGAGGGGTATCTGGGGAGTTGCTCAGCTAGCCTCTTGACAACCTGATGCAGTGACTCAGGGGAGCCCCTCCCATTAGTGACTGATGGGCTTGGTAAGATGCTGTGGGCCCTGGTCTTTGAGACAGGTACTCCCTGGATGGGAAGGCGGCTGCCCTCAGATCTTGACCCTCTTTTGACCCCCAAACTCATTGCAGGGACTTCTTGCCCCGAGGATCTGGCATCGTCACTCGGCGTCCCCTGGTCCTGCAGCTGGTTAATTCTACCACAGGTTTGTGTCCTCCATCGGCAGGCAGGTGAAGTCTTCCCCAAGGTGAAGTCCAGTCTAGCTACTGAAGTTGTTTTCAGAGTAGGCAAGGTCATCCTCCCCTCCTTGGGCCTTGATCTCAATCTAGACAGTGGGTATAAAACTGTAAAATGGCGATAAGGCTCGCTGTGTTTGGAGGTAAAGGGTGGATTGTGGGAGAAGGGTGCCACTCAGGTGGGCTTCTCGAGTCTAATGCTGCCTTCCTTCCGGCTTCCTGAGCAGAATATGCCGAGTTCCTGCACTGCAAGGGGAAGAAATTTACCGACTTCGAGGAGGTGCGCCTGGAGATCGAGGCTGAGACCGACCGAGTCACCGGCACCAACAAGGGCATTTCGCCAGTGCCCATCAACCTGCGGGTCTACTCGCCCCATGGTGAGGAGATCTGGCCCCGCCTCCTCCTCCCGGCTACTTTGTCTAGCCTCATCTCCTGGGCCAATTTTCTTGCCCCTCACATTTCATGTACTTGTTGAGCGCTGTGGTCCTCTACGTCGCTTACCTCACGCCCCACCTGCCTAGCCCCTCCCACTTCTGACCGCGCTCACCAGTAGATGCTCTTTAACTCTGCCCACCTAACCACTCCCACACTGTGAACCCGCCCTCTTTGCCTCTCTGTCCAGTGCTGAACCTGACTCTAGTGGACCTGCCAGGAATGACCAAGGTCCCAGTTGGGGACCAACCTCCTGACATCGAGTTCCAGATCCGGGACATGCTTATGCAGTTCGTCACTAAGGAGAACTGCCTTATCCTGGCTGTGTCCCCTGCCAACTCAGACCTGGCCAACTCTGATGCCCTCAAGATCGCCAAGGAGGTGGACCCCCAGGGTAGGTCCTTGACGGGCAGCTGATGCATAAAGCATGGCAGGGGTCTAGTTTTAGTTTAGGGGTAGCACTGGAGAGCAGTGGGGGGATTGGACTTAATCTTTAGACTCATTTCAGCTGGATATAGTGAAACCTCATTTTAACATGAAAGTCCAGGATTGAGGCTAGCACTTGCATAGTTTGGGGACAGCCTGGGTTACATGAGATCCCGTCTCTAAAAGCTAAAAAAGGGGGCCTTCAAGGTGGCTCAGTGGGAAAAGGTCCTTGTTGCCAATGATGGCCTGAGTTTGATCCCTGGAATTCATGTGCAGGAAGGAGAGAACTGAACTCTGCAAGTTGTCTTCTGATCTATGGGCCATGTGTGCACTCACATACATAAATAAGCAAATAAATAAATGTGATGCTTAAGAAGACCCACCCCAAAGAAACATTTCGTCGGGGTTGGAGATACAGCTTAGTGCTAGGGTTCTTACCCGGCATGGTGTAGTTAAAACATCATTCTGGCTAGGTGGTGATGGCGCACACCTTTAATCACAGCACTTGGGAGGTGGAGGCAGGCAGATCTGTGAGTTCGAGGCCAGCCTGGTCTACAGAGTGAGTTCCAGGGCAGCCAGGGTTACACAAAGAACCCTGTCTCGAAAAACCATCATCATCATCATCGTCATCATCATCATCATCATCATCATCATCATCATCACAACAACAACAACAACACAATAAGACATGGTTTTGGCACCAGTGTGGTAATGCACACTCAAAGTCTTATCTTCAGGAGGTGGAGGCACAAAGATCATGAGTTCAAGGCCAGACAAAGCTATATATCTCCAAGTTTTAAAAAGAAAAAATCCTGTTTTCATTTTTTATAACTTTACAATATTTCTTTATTTTTGGAACTATAATATAGTTACCTCGCTTCCCCTGCTCCCTGCCCTTTCCTCCCTCCAAATTCTTCCATGTGCACCACTCTGATCTTTGTAGAAATCCATGGCCTCCTTTTTCATTAAATGTTGTTACACAGAGATACTTATATTCCTGAACAACTGAGCAGTCTGTATACTGTTACTTGTATATATGTGTTTTCAGGCTGACCATAAAGTACTGGATAACCAATTTCTATGCTCTTTCTATAAAACTATTTTAATAATATTTCATTAATTCTTTGAGAAGTTCATTATTTTGTCCATCCTCACACCGTGTCCACCCAAGTTTGTGCTCACCTTTCTTTTTTTATTTTTTTTCTGTTTTTTTGAGACAGGGTTTCTCTGTGTAGCCCTGGCTGTCCTGGAACTCACTCTGTAGACCAGGCTGGCCTCGAACTCAGAAATCTGCCTGCCTCTGCCTCCCGAGTGCTGGGATTAAGGGCGTGCGTCACCACTGCCCGTCTGTGCTCACCTTTCTTTCTTTCCTTCTTTCTTTCTATTCACTCTACTATGTGTCATCTAAATATTCTTTAGGGCAGGGTCTGCCTTGGAGAGAATGGTCAGTCTACCTGCCAGGAGTCATACTCTTAAAGAAAACCAAATTCCCCCTCCACAGGCTATAAATGATCAATGGTTCCCTTGCCACAGGTTGCACTTCTTACCCACCTCACCACTCCATGCTGGGATTTTTATCTGGCTTGGGTTTGCACTCATCATGTGCACGCTGTCAAATCACTATGAATTCTTATGTGCATCCTCCTTGTGCCTTGTTGCAGCCATCCACCACTTCTGGCTCATACAATTTTTTAGTTCCTCTTCCATGATGATCCTTGAGCCGTGGAGCAGCAGGAAATGTGATATACACAGGTCCTGCCATCTCTTATTCTCTACGTGTTGATCACTTATAGATCTCCATTTTTATTTCCATCCACTGAATGGAAAAGCTTCTCTGATAAAGGCTAGAAGATGCACTAATCTGTGGGTATAGTAGTCAGTAATTAAGAGTCATGATGATGCTATATTCATTTAGCAAAATAAGTACGTTCTCTCTTAGGGCATTATGACTGACCTAGCCACTGGTTCTCCTGGGCAGGAAAATGGTGCTAGGTATGGGTTCCATCTGGTGGAGCAAGCCTTAAATCCAGTCACGAAGTTAGAGGTTACTCTCATGACATTCATGTCAAGACAGTCTTAGTAGCTCTCAGGATTTACAAGTGGATGAGACAGATGACTACTTTCTCCCCTGGTAGCGTGCATAGCATTTTCCAGTACGTGAAATTCACAGGTAAGTGGATGGAACTGGGAACAAGCATTCTGACTGAAGTAACCAAGACCTAGGAATACACAAACAAATCCTGCCTCCAGATGTGAGCCTGCAGAACCCAAATAGCTGCTTACTTTCCATGTCTGTCAGGACGAAGGTAAAGTGCTGTCCAACTTGATTCTGAGACACCCTTTCCACATTGAAGGGAAAACAGAACTTAGGCACGCTCTGCAGAACTTCCTGGTCCCAAAGTCCTCTGGGAATTTCCACAATACCACAGGATCTTCATTTTCAGAGGCATGACACTTCTCTTTCAATGCCAAGTCAAAAGTTCTTTCTGGATTTTCCCTGGTCCTGCAGTCCAAGGTCACATGTCACTGCGGGACCGCCCCGCACGCCATCTGGGACGCGCTGCTCAGAGCCGCAGCCGGCCCACGGCTCCCTCCGCGGCCTCGCGGGGACAGCACCGCGGCGACGCCGCCCTCGCCTCTCGGTTCCCGCAACCCGGCCAGCAGCGGCTCCGCCACCTTCCGTGAACCAGGAAGTCGGCAAGAAAAACTATTTAAAAGTATTTTCTTAGCATGGATGTTTTGCTGGCAAGATGTTTGTACATCGCTTGCTTGCACAGAGGCCAGAAGATGGCACTGGATCCCCTGAAACTGTTACAAACAGCTGTGAGCTGCCATGTGGGTGCTGGAAACTGAACTGGGGCCTTCTGGAAGAGCAGCCAGTGTGCGTAACCACTGAGCCATCTCTCCAGCGTATCAGGTATGAAGCCAACTTGAGCTTCATAGCCAGATCCTCTCAGAAGGAAACAGTAACAACAACAACAGCAACAGAAACCATTTTGGCCACTTCAGATCATGAAAGAGGGGCAGCTAAGTGGGCAAGGGGGTGGACGGGGGATGAGGGGAGCAGCATGGAAGGTTTGAGAATGCACGAAGTCCCCGGAGTGAGGGCCAGAGCTACTGTGACAATCCTCCTGTGGTCACTTCCCAGGTCAGCGCACCATTGGGGTTATCACCAAGTTGGACCTGATGGACGAGGGCACAGATGCTCGGGATGTGCTGGAGAACAAGCTGCTCCCTTTACGCAGAGGTAGGCAAAGGGTAGACTTTCCCTCATCCACCTTCCCAGAGCTGCTCTGCATCCACATCTCCCTTCCTGGAAGGCTGGCTGACCCCTGACCCTGACCCTATTCCACAGGCTACATTGGCGTGGTGAATCGGAGCCAGAAGGACATAGACGGCAAGAAGGATATCACAGCCGCCTTAGCTGCTGAGCGCAAATTCTTCCTCTCTCACCCATCCTACCGACACTTGGCTGACCGCATGGGCACACCCTACCTGCAGAAGGTCCTCAACCAGGTAGGAGGCAGGCCAGGCCAGGGCCTAGGAGAACAAGAATCATTTCAAGTACACCTTTGTTTGTTTGGTTTTTGAAGTTTTATTTTATATGCATTTATTTTATGTTTTGTCTCTGTCTGGTGCCCGAGAATGCCAGAAAACAGTATTAGCTCCCCCTGGGACTGGAATTACAGATGGTTGCGAGCTGTCATGTGGTTGCTGGGAATCAAACCTGGGTCTGCTACAAGAGCAATTGATGCTCTTAACTGCAGAGCTCTCCAGCCTGGGTTTCTTAGTATATCTTAAGGGTGACCAAGATAGATTAGCATCCAGGGAAGAACCACCTAGATCCAGAGAAGAGAAGCCACTTGTCCCAGTTCCACAGAGAGGTAGTGACAAGGATTTTGCTGACCTTTCCTGTCTGGGACGTGGAAGGGGAGCCCCAGGACTCCCAGCATGTATAGAAGACCAGGATTTTGTGTGGATGGCAGCACTGACTAGAGACTGGAATGCATTCAGCTGGACATCCTAGTCCTTTTGTTAGGATTGAAAGAGGGTGATCCAGAAACCGCAAACATTCCAGAAACTTCCCTGGGATGTTCCCAGGAGTGTGTAGGAGCAGTCAAGACTACCACAGATCTGGATTCCTATCTGGCCTCATTATCACCCTCTGTGACACTACTCTCTGAAAAAAAAGACAGTAGTGACCAGACCCTGCCTCATAGTGTCCCCAAGATGGCTCACGGGGATAGGGTATAGGGGAACCTAGCAGACTTGAGCACATGAACTTGAGAATTACCTGTAGGTAATTGGAGCTCAGAGGGTGCAAGGTGAAGTGTCCTTCAGCCTTTCCTGCCTAAAAACATTCAATTACTCAAAATAAGATAGCTTTAAGTATGGATCCAAATTCCTGGCTTCTGTCAGAAACCGAGCTATGGCATATTGATTCTAATAGCTTATTGATTCTATTGCAGGGGTTCTCAATCTGTGGGTTGCAACCCCTTTGAGAGGTGAATGACCCTTTCACAGGGATTGCATGTCAGGTATCCTGCATGTCATATATTTATATACTATTCATGACAGTAGCAAGATTACAATTGTGAAGTAGCAACAAAAATAATCTTATGGTTGGGGGGTCACCACAACATGAGGTACTGCATTAAAGGGTCACAGCATTGGGAAGGTTGAGAACCAGTGCTCTACAGCTTCTGGCCTGGTCCTCCTCGGCTCCGGGCCTCACCGCATCCACACAGTCTCCTGGCATCCTTCCTTCCGTATGCCTAGGCCTGCGGGCATTTAGGCTTGCGATCTTGGTTTTAACCTTTTCCTTACCCGCCACGCCCAGCAACTGACCAACCACATCCGGGACACACTGCCGGGTCTTAGGAACAAACTGCAGAGCCAGCTGCTGTCCATTGAGAAGGAGGTGGACGAGTACAAGAACTTCCGACCGGATGACCCGGCGCGCAAGACCAAGGCCCTGCTGCAGTAAGGCTCCTGGCCCCAGTCCCCAGAGCTGAACTTCCAGCCCCTCCCACCCTCCAGGGCCCTGGGCTCCCTCCTCTGCATCCTCAGGCCACGCCCTTCTCCCACACAGGATGGTCCAGCAGTTTGCAGTGGACTTTGAGAAGCGCATTGAAGGTTCTGGAGACCAGATCGACACCTATGAACTGTCAGGTGGAGCCCGTATTAACCGGATCTTCCATGAACGCTTCCCTTTTGAGCTGGTTAAGGTCGGGCACTGCAGTCCCAGGCAGGAGGGTAGGCCGTGTCTCTATCTCCTAGTGGCAGGGCTGACACTGACCAGCCTTCTGTCTGTTCACCACAGATGGAGTTTGATGAGAAGGAACTTCGAAGGGAGATCAGCTATGCTATCAAGAACATTCACGGCATCAGGCATGTACTGGGACCAGGGTGGGGTCTGCACCCAGTTAGGCAAGGGGCATGGGACCTGAAGGAGCCTCCCGCAGGAAGGACCTGAGAGTCCTGGTCTTCAATCCCTCCAGCCCCAACTTTCTGGCTCCTAGCTCAACAGGCTCCAGTGAAAGGAGGTGGCTGGGAGGCCTGGGCTCCCCACAGCCTGCAACCCACCGACATCCTTGGCTGTCCTTGGGAGAGTGACCTGGAGGCATAGGGTTCAGGTGTCCAGGGAAACTCTCTGTAGGGATGGGTGCAGCTCTCCCCAGGGTGCAGCAACTCTGCCCAGTGCCACCCAGGTCGCTGAGCAAAGGGTAGGGTTACTGGGTAGGGCCTGGGGCATAGCACCCAGATATCGTTCTAAATCGCTTTATGGGGGGAGTTTTCAACTTGTCAGACCCTACCAGACTTCTGTTAGCTCTGCCTCCCACATTCTAGCCACTTCCCTCCTAAGCTACCCCTTGGTGCAGAAAGGAGGCTGAGAGATCGAGCCTGTTGCTTAGACAACCCCCTCAGGGGCCCAGACTCTGATCGGCACTATGCCCATCTGACACCTCTGTTAACAAGACAGGAGAGCCCTGCACCCCTCCTGTAGGCTCCATGCTATGTCTTGGTGTGAAATTTACAATTTGATAGTTGTGTTGGCCTAGTCAGAAAACCTCGTCTCCTAGTCTTAGAAAAAAAACAAAACAAAACAAAACAAAAAACAAACCTCAGTTCTCAGAATGGCTTTTAAGGAAGCCTCAGTCTGGCAATTTCCAAAGAGTTTGGGGATATAGAACCTTTCATAGCAACACTTAAGAGGAAGCAAAAGGTACACGGGAGAGACACAAGCAGAGTTGTCTGGTCCAAGGATCACTGATGGGAAATCTCTCAGTAGAAACTCCCAACCCATTGACTAGATGGGAACACCAAGGCTCAGAAAGGGTAGTGGGAGGGCTCTTCCCCTAGGCACAGCCAGGGGCTGGAGAGGGACCCTGGCCTGGCACCCCTGGCAAGTACCAGCCTGTGACACTGTGCCCTTCTCCTGCTCCGGGCGTTCAGAACGGGGCTGTTTACCCCAGACATGGCCTTTGAAACCATTGTGAAAAAGCAGGTGAAGAAGATTCGAGAGCCGTGTCTCAAGTGTGTGGACATGGTTATCTCGGAGCTAATCAGCACGGTTAGACAGTGCACCAAGAAGGTAACAGGCAGCCCTCGGCCAGCCCCCCTCAGTCCCACCTCTGTCCCTTCCTGCACTGCTCAGCCAGTTCCCACATACCCCACCACCTCCTCGGTAGCATGCACAGGCCTCAGCGGGGTAGGGAAGGACCTGGACAGGGGAGTCCTCTGAGGGGGCCTCACCCACACCTTGATCCCCAGGTCTGGGGAATCAAAGAATTGGACACTAAGAGATCTCCCCTGGCTCAGAAAGAACGGTGTTTAAGGGAACCCTGGGCCCCTGCCTTCCACAGATGTGGGCTTACTTTCCAAGGCTCTGGAAGGTCTTGGGGAGGCCTCAGCCTGAGGACATGTGAGGGACAGGACCTTCTGAGGTACTGTGCGGGAACCTGGGCAGCCAGAGAAGTGCAGCGGGCTCAGGACTGGCAGGTCCCATGTCTCCCTGTTGTCCTTCCTCCTCTCCATCCTTCCACCCCTCTTTGGGGACTGTCACTCAGGAGCTCCATCTCCTTCCACATTCAGCTTTTCAGGGACAGAGCTGTCTCCTGCCAGGCAGCCAGCCTCACAGAACTGCCCAGGAAGGCAGGGCTTGGAGGATGGTGCTCATTTCTCACAGCAGGGAAACCAAGGCTGGGGCACTGAGTAACCTTCCCTGGCCATATCTGCTAGGAAGTGGCAGAGCAGTTGCTGGAGGCTGGGGCTGGGACTTCATTAAGTCCAGTGCTCACTGATTCCACCCAGGACCCCCTCCCTCCCCACTGCTGCCTTGGTCACTCTCAATCACCGCTCCTCTCTCTGTCTCCTCGCCTCTTCTCTCGCTTTCTGTCTTTTGGAGCTGAGTCCCCACAGGCCTGTTAGGAGGAGAGGCAAGGGATGCCCCTTGAGGAAGGGAGGGACAGGGGCAGGCAAGGAGGTCAGAGCGGAGGTTGGGAGGGCGGGCTGCTGGACGAAGCTCCAGGAGGCTTAGTCTGCCTCACAGACTGTGCGAGTGAGCAGTGCATAGCCTAGGCAGCCGAGCACCCTAGCTGAGCTTTTGAGTCTGGCTGAAGAAATTCAGGGACACTCAAAAGCCAGGGTGTGTGGCCAGGTCCTGGTCTGGGTCAGGTCCTTAGGAGGACCCAAGGGGCACCGGAAAAGAGCACGATAGGAGGATTCTAGGGGGCATCCCTGGGGCAGAGGATCTGTACTGGAAACGGCTCTCTCAGAACAGGGGTTTGGTCCCTTACACCTTTGGTCATAACCCCAGAGCCCTGGGGGAGGGGGTGCCTGGCAGCACCTGGCAGGTGCGACCCTGGGAGAAGTGGGGGGCTGGGTCTCACGCTCACGGTGTCTTCTGTTCTCTCTCTCTCTCTTTGTTGATGTCTCTCTCTTCCCCCCATGCCTGGCCATCCTTACCCACCCTTGAGCCCGGCCGCTTGGCTTTCACTCCCATCCTCATCCTCTCTGCCCACCCGGCTGCCCCCCTTCCTGCCCCCTCCTCTCCCTCCTCCTCGGGTGCAGGACGGGCCTCTTCACACCTGACCTCGCTTTTGAAGCCACAGTGAAAAAGCAGGTGCAGAAGCTCAAAGAGCCCAGTATCAAGTGTGTGGACATGGTAGTCAGTGAGCTCACGTCTACCATCAGAAAGTGTAGTGAAAAGGTATGGCGGCTGCCTGGGAGGGGCTGGGTCCGGCCAGCACCACGTCCCAGTGGTTACGGCTTCCCATGGGCAGGACCATCTGCCTAGCAGATGTATGGCCTCTTGGAACCCAGGCAGTCCCTGGCCTGAGATTTCCCGCCATTTTATAACCCTGGAGCTGCCTTCACTCAGGATCCTGCCAGACCCTCGTCTCTGCCAGACGGCTATACCCCACCCCATGTTTCTCCTTTCCATCAGTAAGGAGTACCGTACAGTGGCAACCACAGCGACGACAGGGTATGGCAGCTGTTTACTGAGCAGCTACTATGTGCTTCAGTGGGCCGAATGCTGGCCCTTACTATGGGACTTAATTCTCTCAACAACTCTGAGCAGTGGGTAGCATTGTTATCCTTGTGACCACACAGATCTCAGGAGAAGCAGAGTGGGACTCAGATGGAGGAGAATCCAGGGTTAGGACCTTTTGGAATAGGAAAGCCAATCCCAGGACCTGAAAATCAACTTGCCCTAAAGAGTATTGGAGTGCTCAGTGGCAGCACTCTATATGAGTCAGGCATGGGCAGCCTCTCTGGAATTGTTTGTGACCTTTTCCATGTCTTTCCCCCTATCTGTCCACTTGTGGCCATTTTGTGGATTTTTAGCCAGGCTGTCGAAAATAGCACTTGCTTCCAATATGCAAAAGGCGACCCACTGGCAGTGGCCAGAATTCTCATGCTCTCCCTGAATCTGAAAATGGCCATTGAGCTGAGGTGTATGTGTGGGGGACACATCTGCCTTAACGTCAGGGTTCTAGTGAGTGTCACCCAGGTCCTACTCTGGGGAGTCCCTGTGTCTTGGTGCAGAGATCCTCTGTCTGTTGGGCTCAGTCCATAGCAGAAACGGTTCCAGGTCTGTGTAAGGGCACTGAGCATGCTCCAACGCTTGTATTTCATTTTTGTTCTCTTCTTTCTCCGCTGCCCCTCCCCCTCCCCCCCCCCCCCCCCCCCCTTCTTTTTCCTCCTCCTCCCCCCTTTTTTTTTTTTTTTTTTTTTTTTTGAGACATAGCCTCACTCTCTTGCCCAGGCTAGCCTAGAATCTACTATGTAGCCCAGGCTGACCTGACTCCATGGCGGTCCTTCTCTCTCAGTCTCCTGAGTGGTAGAAGTAAAGGCATGAGCCACTACACCCACCTTGAAATTTTTCCATTATTTCTGGTCTGGCCAGATGGTTCAGTGAGTAAAGCCATCCCTGTGTGTGTGCGCGCCTGCACATACATATCACACACACACACACACACACACACAGAGTTTTTAACCTGTGGACACTGATTCCTTGTGTTGCTTTTCTTCTACATACACTCTCAGTGGAATCATTACCTAGCCAGTACAAACATTTTTTCCCCCTGAGACAGGGTTTCTCTGTGTAGCCCTGGTTGTCCTGGAACTCACTCTGTAGACCAGGCTGGCCTTGAACTCAGAGTTTCATGCCTACTTTTGCCTCTCTGAGATTAAAGCCGTGTGCCACTGCCTCCTGGCCCTATATAATAATTTTTAATGGTGACGCCAGGGGCCATTGAATGGATTTGTTGAACATTTAATCTTTAAAAAAATCATAAAGAAACAAGAGTTGGGGAGATGGCTCAGTTGGTAAAGTGCTTGCCACACAAGCAGGAAGACCTGAGTTCAGTTCCCAGTGCCCACATGGAATACCAGATGCAGCAGCATGTGTGGTCCCCAGGGCTGGCAAGGCAGACTGGCAGAGCCCTGGAGCCTGCTGGCTCACCAGCCTACCCAAATCTTAGTTCCAGGATCAGTTAGAGATTCTGTCTCAGAGATAGGGTGGAGAAGGAACTTTGACTTCCGGCCTCCATGTGAGTATGCACACGTGCAGGTGCACATGCACAAAGAAATGCGTCGGTAACGAATATCTTTGCATGTGAAGATACATGATGCTTCTTTCTTAGGTGGTTTCCTTAGGATAAATTGCTACAAGACTGACTGTTAGATACCAACACTCCAAAGCTGCAGAATGCTTTGCTGAGCTGCATTCCTCGGGAAAGCAGTCATTACGAGCAATAAAACTCTGAAAGCACTATATGCCAATCGAGAGACCATCAATAGGCAAAGTCATGTAGCTACAGTGGAAGACTGGGGCTATTTAAAGAGCAGCTGAGTGTGATTGTCCAAGCCTGCAATCCCAGGTCCACTGTGGAGTGGAGACAGGAAGATAGTGAGTTCAAGGTCACCCTCCGCTACATAGTAAGAGGCTAGCCTGGGCTAGGTGAGATCCTGTCTCAAAAGAAAAGAGGCAGGGCAGGTCTGTGTGTTTCTGTCCACATGTCTCTCTGTGACTTAAAGGGAGACGTATGCTGTCTGATGGAAAACAGGTTGCAGAGAAGAATGTTGGCACTCGGAGAAAATCAATAAGTTTGGAACCCTAACATCTAAAGTCCTATTTACCCAAGGCTAACCACTGTTTTGAATGAGAGAAAGAAACAGAACTGTTTCTATTTCACACTGAAGTCTTCTGTGGTTAGTGAGATAGTTTCTGTGAGCAAGAAGCTTGCTTCACAGAGAGCATAGCTCTTATGGGAGAATCCTATTTTGCCCATATGATTTAACTTGAGCAGTTATTTTTCTTTATACGGCAAAATCCACCTATATTGGTTTGTTTGGTTTTTAGTACCCGTATCTCCTAAACCCCTCCTGACAGGAGTTGGGTGTTACTGCTGGCCCTGCAGGGATTAGATGATTATTTTATTTTATTATTTTACTTCTCTGGACACAGCCGAGAGTGAGAGTTTACCGCTAGGCGTAAGCACTCAGGAAGATGTGCTCCGAGAGGCCATCTAGCAGGGCTGGCTGTGAACCCAGAACTCATGGCTTCGGGAGCTCCATTCCTGACCTCTAAACCAGTGGGCTCAGACTGGCTACTCCCCTCCGCCAAGGATGGAGAGAGAGAGAAGTTCCATTTTAAAAACTGGTTAAAAGTCCTGGAGGCGCTCCGAGGAGTCAGCCAGAGTGGAAAAAGATGCTGGAGGGAGCAGAATTTCCTGAGGGGGCTGAGGCGGCCCTGTCCATATGGGGACGTGTGGAAAACTTGAGGAATGTAGATGCAGGCTCCGAGCTGGCCCTGCTCTTCTGGCAAATCACTCCCTCCTTCCCAGCTCCACCCCTCCCCTACCCCTCCCCTGGGAGGGAGCCTTGGACCACCCCAAAGACCTGGTAACTGTGACTCAGACCCAAATTTCTGTCTAGGCTCAGAGGCTTCATACCAAAAAAAAAAAAAACCCTCACAGGGCGGCAGACCCCACCAGCCAGCGTTTTTCTAAGCCCCAGATCTCAGGCTAGTCTACCTAAGCCACTTGTGCTACACTGCCTCAGCTGCAGCTATGACACAGCCTGGATGTAGGCTTCTCTTGAGTCGCCCTTCCCTGGGCTGGCATCCTGAGCTCCACTCTCTTCCCCATCCTTCTCCCCGTTCCGACAGTCCCTCCTGACCCTCATATTGCCCTTAGACTCAGGCACAGAATCCCTGGACATTTCCCCACAGGATCCCCTGAGAGGCTTGACCCAAGACAGGAAGAAAAAGCAGTACAGAAGCCTGTCTAAGCTGGGGGTGAATGACCTCGGGGGAAGGTGGTCCTGGTGGGCGGGCTCCACCTTCCAAAGCACACTGAGGGGCCTCATGTAACAGCTGCTTCCAAGCCAGAAGATGGAGGAGCCTCTGCCTGTTCACCCAGCAAGGAAGGCAAAGACATTCATCTTCATTCATCTCCTCATCTCCCTAACATGCCCTCTTTAAGCACCACTTGTGTCCAGTCCTGGGGGACAATTACTACCCAGCCAGATGAGAGAAACCGAGGTAGCACTGGGAGGCCTCAGACTCAGCTCTCAGTTCTCAAACTGGACAGGCTTTCCAGGAGAGCCGGCATGTAAGAGAGGCTACAGCAGAACGGCTGAGCTGAGAGCAGGGTCATCCTTGGCTACACAGAGTACTGTAGGAACTACTAAGTCGGCTAAGTCTCAGACCTGGGCAGATGTAGCCGGAGATGGTGGCAGACAGAGGTGTACCAAGGGAGACAGGACGGGGTGGATTATACCCAGTGGACCCAGGGCCCAGCCAGGCCCCCGCGGGGTACTGCTCATGCTGCTGACGCCCCATCTCTGCATGTCCCTGTGTCCTTGCATGCCTGTGTCCTGTAGCTTCTGCATGCCCTCTGGTATGACAGCTGTTACTCCCTGTAACTCCTTTTTCCCCAGCTCTGGCAAGGAGTGTTGCCTGTCCCCAGCCTGACTCAGGAGGTCAACTGGCACCATGGGCCCTCCCCTTCCCCAGTTCCTCCCAGATAGGTCTCTGGAGGCTGTTCTCTGCTCATTTCTCACTGGGCTGTCATTCAGAGCCTTTAGGAAAGCAAGAGGTAACCCTAAGGGTCAGTGAATGCCTTGGGAGCTAAGGATGCCTCAAAGGCCTCCATCTGCCAGGTTGGTCTTCAAGATGGCCATGTCAAGATGGCAGCTCCCACAGCCTGACTCTTTCTGTAGTTCTTCCCATGGAGACTGCCTCTTGCCCACTGAAATTGCCCAGTTAGGCCAGTAAAGATGGTCCTGGAACCGGAAAGACCCTTGAATTGCTATTCAGAATGCTCAGTTGGGTGGAAGGAGTAGCCATGATTCGGTGCCATCAGCTTCCTGGGGCCCCAGGGCTCTCTTCTTGGCCTGGTTGGTGTCCCCATGCATATCTCCCACCCCGTGCTCCTGGGTCCCGGTACTCAGGTGGGGTTTGGGTGCCTAATGCCCCAGGCCCTGTGTGTACGTGGTTCTCTCTCCTGCCTTTTTCCAGCTCCAGCAGTACCCGCGTCTGAGGGAGGAGATGGAGCGAATCGTGACCACCCACATCCGGGAACGTGAGGGCCGCACCAAGGAGCAGGTGAGCACACAGTCTCCATCTCCTTTCCTCTTTCCCAGTTCACTTTCTGATCCTCTCTGATTTCTCATGGGATGATAGGGTTAATGTAAAGTGGATCATTGTGGCCATTTCCAAGGGCACAGTTCAGCAGTACTGAGTACGCTCGACACCATGGTACCATCACCACCACCCGCAGAAGGCTTTGTGTCTTGCAATGTTGACTTTGTGCTTGTCACAAACTGTCCCCTCGCAGCCCTTGACAACCAGCCCTCTTTCTTTCAAATTTTTCTAGGTTCCTGTGGTAAATGAAATCATACAGTATTTCAATCCTCTGGTGTCTGGCTTGTTTCACTTAGCATAATGCCTCTATGGTTTACCCAAAATATTGCAGCAACTATTCTGTTGACTATAAACTATGTTTTTGCTTATCTATGACAGTCTTTTCCACCTTCAGTTTTTCCCCATGCAAGGGTGTTTTGCCTGCGTGCATGTCTGTGTATCATTTTTGTGCCTGGTGCCCGGGAGGCCAGAAAATGGCATTGAATCCCTGGTCCTGGAGTTACAGGCAGTTGTGAGCCTCCATGTGGGTGCTGGGAATTGAACTCAGGACCTCTGGAAGAGCAGCCAGTGCTCTTAAGCACTGAGCCATCTTCCCATCCCCTCTCAGCCACCCTTTGGCTGTTGTGTATAATCCTGCTAATAAATATGGCCGGCTAAATACTTCCTCAGGTTCCTGCTTGCATTTCTTTGGGATCTACACCCAGAAGTGGAGTTGGTGAATCACATGGTGATGTCACCTACCACGTTTTTACTAGTTGTCCTGGGAATTACATGCAGGGCCAAGCACGTGCTGAGTACACAGGCTACCACTGAGCCACGTCCCAGGTCGACACCATTTGTTTAGTTATTTGAGAAACCGCCATACTGATTACACCCTTTACATTCCCCCCCCCCACACAGTCTCCTCTCTCTTTTTCTTTTTCTGTTTCTTGCTCCTTTTGCTCCTCCCTCCCCCGGTCCCTCCTTCCCTTTCTTCCTCCCTTCCCATCTGCCCTCTGCTCCCTAACTGCAATCTCACTATGTAGCTTAAGTTGACCACAAACCCATGATCCTCCTGCCTCATCCTCCAGAGTGCTCCTCGTGTACCCCCGCACCCAGATTCTAGATCCTTCCTTTTTCTTTGTCTGTCTGGCGTCCTCAGCTTCCTGGCAGTCTGTGCAGTCATTCCCCTGGGGCCTTTCTCTGTTTGTTTGCTACGTCTCTGGCTGGTCTTACACCTCACAGCTGCACCTCCTTTTGCATTTCTGTTTCTGAAATATTCATTCATTCGCAAATTTAGACATCAGATGTTGTCTTTGGAACCAGAAGAACAGAGATACTTGGGCCAATTTTAGACCTCCTGAGGCTCAGAACAGGGTCTCACTATGTAGCCTGGAACTCACTCTGTAGACCAGGCTGACCTCAAACTCACAGAGATCTGCCCGCCTCTGCCTCCCAAGGGCTGGAATTAATGGCGTGTGCCACTTGCTTATTCTTTGTCTGTCACCTCTGGAAACTCATCTTGGCACTCCAACTTCCTGCCCTCCCACACCACCCCTGTTCTCGTGTGTCCCTTCTCCACAATGCTGTGTCCCTGCTCACTCGAGTTCTTCTCGTTTTTCTTAAGTCCTTATCATGCCAGGTGCCTTTATGAACAAATGTGCTCCCTGGTTCCTGGGAGGTGGCCTAAGAGGATGAAAAGGGCCAGTGGGAAAGGCATTTGCTACTCAAATGTGAGGATGTGGGTTTGAATCCTTAGAACCCATGGGAAGCCAGGCATGGCCCTGCACTCCTGTGATCCCAGGACTCCTGCAGCAAAATGGAAGGCAAGCGATCCCAGAACTTGGGAGGGAACTAGGGAGGCAGAGTCAGGAGGGTCTCTCTGAATTTGAGGCCAGATGGGTCTACATATTGAGTCCCAGGACAGCCAGGATTACATAAAGAGACCCTGTCTTGACAACTTTCCAGAAAAAGAGAGAGAGAGAGAGAGAGAGAGAGAGAAGGGAGTAGAAGCCCAGGAAGCCCAAGGTCCAGCTAGCTTGGTGTATGCAATGGTAAATAGCAAGTGACCTTGTCTCAAACAATGTAGAAGGCAAGCAAGGACAGTCAAGGTTATTATCTTCTGACCTCCATGTGCATTTGTGGTATACACACTGCTCTCACCCATGTCTGCCCACAAATCACTTCAGTGTGATGCTGCCCAGCATCCCACCTCCTTTACCTTTCATTGCTCTCTCTCCCTCCACCACCCCCTCCCCCCCATCTTTAAGTTTCGGTCTTGCGTGTGGTCATGCACGTTAGGACTTACATACCCCAGGTTGCTTTGAATTCACTATGTAGCAGAGGATAACCTTGAAGTCCTGCTTCCCCTGCCTCCTCCCCTCTGAATGCTCAGATTACAGGAATGAGCCACTATGCCCGCTTTATGTGGTGTTAGAGATTGAAGCCAGGGCTTCCTGCTTGCTAGGCAAAGACTCTGTCACCTGAGCCACACCCCCTGCTTCAGCTCTACCTCCAGGAACTATATTCTTCGGCGCATCTGCCTTTCTCTCGACAACAGTCACACTAGTCAACATCTGTTGGGCATCTCTGACATGCTGAACAAGTGACTCACTTAAGTGTAGTTTGTGTTTGCCAGTCCTAAGGGGGAAGAAATGCTTCCTCTGCAGAATGTTGGCCTCAGGAAGGACAGGCCCCAGCTCACAGGAAGGGAAGAGGAGGACTTAGGGGTGGACCCAGCAGTCACTTTCATCAAGACTCAAGGCTTGACACGGTGGTACTGCCTGGAACTCTAGCTCTCTGGAGGTAGAAGCAGAGAGATCAAAACAATCCTCAGCTCCCTAAAGAGTTTGAAGCCAGACTTGGGCTATACAAGACCTGTCTCATAAACCAAAAAAAAAAAAGCAAACCAAACCAAAAGACTCAAATACAAGTACCTTCACACTTCAGAATTTAGTGCGTGCGTGAGTGAGTGCGTGCGTGTGTGTTTCCCCACCACAGTCTAGAATTTTCCTATGCTTTTGAACATCTATAGAGTCACTGTCAGGTCTTCTAATCTACTTCACTTTTTAACGGCCATTGCCGCCTTCCTAAATTTCTTCAATACAAATTATAGCACAGACAAGCATGTTGACACAGGCCTGTTGTCCCTGGTACTGGGAAGACTAAGGTTGGAGGAGCTCTTACACCCCAGAGTTCAAGACTAACCTGGACAGTGAACATAAACCTCTTAACTTGAGGGTTCGGGGGGGGGGGGGAGAAGAAAAAAAGGGGGGGAAATTTTACATGCTGAACACTCTCCTAGATCTTTGATTATTTGATGAGCTTATCTGAGCTATAATTCTAGAAAGGTTAATTTTAATGTTAATTTAAGCGTTACCAAATGGCTTTCTGTAAGTGACACTAATTACTCTCAGCAGCGCCTCTCTCACTTAGGTAGGTAACTGGGTTCCATCCTCTACAGTACAAAAGCGTGCTTTGCAGCGCTGGGGCTGGGGAGACGGCTCAGAGGTTAAGAGCACTGGCTGCTCTTCCAGAGGTCCTGAGTTCAATTCCCAGCAACCGCATGGTGGCTCACAACCACCTGTAACTCCAGTATTAGGTGATCGGGCACCCTCTTCTGGCCTCTGTGGGCACTGTATGTATGTGGTGCACATAGAGGCATGCAGACAAAGCATGCATATGCCCAACTGAAATAATAACCCATACAAGAGCTACAGTTCCATCTTCCTGTGCACACGCTACTTTACCAATACTTACTATTCATTAGGGTTAAGAAAGATCTGACTCGCTGGGTTGTGATGGCACATGCTCTTAATCCCAGCACTCGAGAGGCAGAAGCAGGAAGATCTCTGAGTTTGAGGCCAGCCTGGTCTACATGGGGAGTTCCAGGACAGCCAGGGCTACACAGAGAAACTCTGTCTTTAGAAAGAAAAAAAAAAAAAGGATATTGCTGCATGGACTAAGAGCTCTTTATGAGCAAGGGTGGACAATTTTTGCATACTTTAAAACTGTTTTTATTAGCATATATTAATTATATATAATAATAGGTTCAGTTTTTGTATACTCTTATTGGCTGTTTGCATGTCTTTCATGAAATACCCATTCCTGTTTGTCGACTGTTGACCTGTAATGTCTTTTGTCTTTCAGTTATTGAATGTAGGGGCTTTTTATTTATTATGGATCCTAATCTTCTAAATGTTCTAGAAGTATCTCTCTCCTAGCTTATCATCATTCTTAAACTCTGTCATCTTTTCTATTTGCTCACCAACCTGTGGGCCCTTGAAGGTCATGCTTCTCATTGATATTGAGCTGGCTTACATGAATACCAACCATGAAGACTTCATAGGCTTTGCCAAGTGAGTGCTCCCAGGAGTGACCCTTTGTGTGTGTCCGTGTACATGCATGCATATGTGCACATGTGTATGTAGATTCCAGTTCTGCCAGCTTAACCCTCTAAGTCCTGTGCCCTATGAGCAGTGAGCAGTGGAGCTGGGCCTCTTGAGAGAAGTTTTGAAACTCTTCCCCCCTCTCCCATTAGTGCTCAGCAGAGAAGCAACCAGATGAACAAGAAGAAGACTTCAGGGAATCAGGTGAGTGGGCCCCAGTGCCCCAGCCGGAGGGATGGAGGATGCCGGATGGACTTGGAGCTCTGAGAACCCCCTCTCCCAATGGAAAGGGTCCTACGGGGGCCAGAAAGCCTGCCCTCTGCCAGCCACAAGCTTCCCACTCTGCCTCAGTAATCCTCTTTCCTCTCTCCCCGATGCTTCTCCTGGTTGCTATGGTTACTTCTCCTGGTTGCTATGGTTACCTCTTTGCAGGATGAGATTCTGGTGAGTACCAGGACTGGGGGGGGTCTTGGCTTGTGCAGTGACGGGGAGGTGGAGTCTCGCTGGTGATGGGGATCTGCGTGGGGCAGAGGGTACCTTTTGTCTGAGCACCTCGCACATACCAGCACATGAATTCCACACCTGCTCATAGGACAGAGAAAGGCCTGGCCACGCTCACAGTCCCATAACCCATCTATAAGTATGCACAAGTCAAGCACCTGCTATAGGCAGAGCTACACTACATTGGGATGGATGGGCTCAGGGCTAGGTAGGTGCTCTTTAAAAGTCTGTTGGAGGAATGTTTGGTGACTGGAGTGGATATGAGACAGGCATGTTCTTAAAAAGCAGACAGTGAGCCGGGCAGTGGTGGCGCATGCCTTTAATCCCAGCACTGGGGAGGCAGAGGCAGGCAGATTTCTGAGTTCGAGGCCAGCCTGGTCTACAGAGTGAGTTCCAGGACAGCCAGGGCTACAGAGAAACCCTGTCTTGAAAAAGCCAAAAAAAAAAGCAGACAGTGACCTCCAAAGGAGAGTTAAGGCTTGATGAACAATCAGGAGCCTGGTCCCTCTTCTCAGCAGCCCTTGCTCGATCCAGTTATACACACGAGACCTGGAATCTTCAATAGTTCCCATGTAGTTTCCAGAGGCTAGAATTGGTTTAATACCTGTTTCCCATCGAGCCTTGGGCCTTGGTCATCTCCCACCCCAGGTTCTGGGTCCCAGCGCATAGTAGGTTCTCAGAGAAGGAAGATCAAAAGGAATTGTATCTTGGGAAGGTTCAGAGCCTGCCCCTGCCTTGGCCTTGGCCCTGCCCCTTGAAGACTTGGCACTTATAGATAGGGCCCCAGTAGGGCCTCTGAGAGTCCTGTATAGGATGAGAGTCTCCAGTTCAGGTACTCCAGACAGGGAGCTAGGTGAGCAGACAAAAGAGAGCATAAGGTTGGGAGTGGCTAAGAGGCGGACAAGGCTGTAAGTCAGCAGGGAAGCAGAGTGCACAATGTGCTGGCCAGATCATGGGACAGCAATGGACTCAGGTCCAAAGGCAGGCACTGAGGAGATCCCACCAGCAGGTTGGCAGAGTGTCTCATTCTGGCCACCCTGTTAATTTGTTAATTGACCAAAGTAGTGTTGATCTACCCTCTGTTCCAGTGTTGATAGACTGTGTGATTTGAATTCCCAGTGAGGTTCTCAGAAGCCGGAGGGAGTTAGGAGAAGCTGGAAGCAGGTTGTGCACCCAGGCCTCCAGAGAAGCATCCAGTGAGGTCAGGGCCAGGGAGGGAGCAAGATGAAGTCCCTCTTCAGTCAGAATCACTGCAGGGGGCATGGGCAATGACCAAGGTCTGTGGGGATGTTTTGGGATAGACCTCTGGAAATGAACTCTTGCTTGTTTTTCTGGACTTTTGGTAGGAAGTTCAGGCCTGGAACATGGGTGGCTTGCTTCTCCCTTCTGCCCCAGAGGCTCTTAGAAGTGTTAACAGCTCAGTGTTCATTTATTCATGTCACTGCAAGCATTTGCCCATCACTGACTGACCAGCACTCTACAAAGTGATGAGGGACACAGAGAGATGCATGCATTAGCAGGAAAGCTTGTATAAGTGGATAATGTCCTTTCGGAGAGGGAGGGAGGGGGAGGGGAAGGAGAGAGAGAATATTAAAATTGCAGTCTCCGTTACAGAAGCAAACATAAAAGACTGATCAGAGATCATTACTGTGCTTCTGATTGGCATGGGGGGCAGGGAGGGATGCTCACCATGTAAATCTGAACGGATACTAGAGAGCAAGTTGGTGTATGCCAGGCAGAAAGGGAAGAGGAGCAACTGCAGCAAGTACAGGTTGCTAAGGTTAGAAACATGTGTCAGAGGAGAGCCTCAGATGAGACTTGCCCTACCTAAACAGCCACCAAACTCTGCTTGCATACTGCTAGCAACGGGGAACTCACCCTCTATTAAATGACCAACCCCTGGCTCACACATCTGTGGCAGTTAGAAAGTTCTCTATCTCGAGCTGACCTTTGCTCTCCTGTCTTCCACTCTTTTCACTTGTGGTTCAAATCAGGGCAGGTCTGGCCCCCACTCTCTCTGACCAGTCAGGTCTCGGAGAATCTGAGAAGGGGCTTTTGAAGGGCTCTTCAGTTATGCCCTCCTCCATGGGGAAGCCTGGCCCATGCCCACCAACCTCCTCCCCTATCCCTGCTCCAGGTCATTCGAAAGGGGTGGCTGACCATCAACAACATCGGCATCATGAAGGGAGGCTCCAAGGAGTACTGGTTTGTGCTGACTGCTGAGAATCTGTCCTGGTACAAGGATGATGAGGTGAATCAAGGTTTACTAACTGTCAAGGGTCACAGTGGACCGGGCCACACCCCAGGGGTCTGAAAAGACTTGTACAAGGGTGCAGAGGAGGATTTGCCCCTCATCCAGGCTGGAAGGAGAAGATGGCAGGCCTGGAAGCACCCTGAAGTGGGTAGGCAGGGGTGCTGGGTGCCGCTCCCTGACCCGGCAGCTCTGTGGCCTTCCTGTTTTCTCACTCCGAGGCGTGCCTCCTCCTCTGTGGCCCCTACTGGACCATGACACACACATGTCCAGCTGCCAGACACTCAGTTAACCCCTGCACCCCAGTGTCCTCAGCCCCGGCTAACCAAGGCAAGCCGTTCAGGATACTTCCAGGCCAAGGGACCAGCAGTGATGATGGTCTGCAGAGCCAGCCCCCAGAATAGCCCTCTGCCTGCTAGGGCACCTAGAGGCCCCACCAGTCCTCTCTAGTTACTGGTCTCCTTTAAGAATGAGTCTGTTTGGCTCTCACATCTGGATTCCAGAGGTGACCAGCGAGAATCGGGGGGGGGGCAGACAGGGGGTGTTGTGGTAATGAACTCCAGCTGGCCAAGGAGTAGGGGGAAGGGAGGCTATTCCTCCTGAGGGGACTACCATTGAGACAGGGTGCTCTCAATGGGGCAGTAGCATTTTAGAGGGAGTTGTGGTTTGGACCATCATGTCCCCTCCTTGATCACTGTCTCCTCCAAGTCTGCCTTGGGAAGGGGCTCCACCTCCCCACCTTGGGCGGGGTCCTCTATCGTCACGGAGGGGGGGGCGCCAAGCCATCTGGACCTCATTACCCCAACCCTGGCCTCTCCTCAAGCCCAGGGGCCCCTGGAAGGGCTGGAGTGTGAGGTGGTGTGGAACTGGGAGGTGGCTTCCTATACCCTGTCATCCTGGCAGCCCCCCTAGACAGCCCGCATGGGTCTGTGTTCCCATATCTAAGATCCTTATACAGAGTTGGGGGGATGGTGGCCAAATATCTGGCTACCCGGGTGAGCCAAACTAAAAGGGGCAGATATATACACATACCCGGGTGAGACCCTTCGTTTTGTTTTGTGTTTAATTGTATGTGGAAACTAGCTGAATATTGGATGTAGAGATAGGGCTTCTCTGTGTGTCTGTGGCTTATGGATGTTGCATGTGTGTGTATGTGTGTTGTGCATGTGTTGGGGTATAAGCACCTACGTGTGAATTTATGTGCTTGTAAAGTGACTTCACTTTCTGTACTGTGTGTCAGTGTAGGATGGGGGTGGGCCGGAGGAGGGAGAATGTGAACGAGGGATATTTGAGAATATGGGGGGGGGGTATTTGGGGGGGGGGAATGGAGCATCCCATTATGAGGTTGTGTGTCTGAGTGTGAATGCATGCACTTGAGCGTGAATTTGTGTGTGTGTGTGTGTGCGCCCGTGTGTGCGCGTGCCTGGATGTGGATGGATGTGCTCTTTAAAGCTGGAGTGCGCAGATGTACGCCTCTTAGCTCTGCTAGTGTGAGCACTGAAGTGCATTGTCCTGACGGGAGTTCAGTTTCGCACTAGGGTACCTGGAGTTCGGGCTTGGGCAGGGGTCTGGTCCCCTCAGCCCAGCCATTTGCCCTCTGGGGTTAAGGAAACCCTTTGCCAGACAGGCAGTCACCCCCATCACCGACTCCGACGACCTCCCCCACCCCACCCTCTTCCCCGACTTCCTCCGATGCCCTCCCCCATCACCACAAGCTCCTATATGTCCCGAGCACGGTGGCAGTCCCAAAGCTCCGCGCCTCCTCCCAGTCCACCCTGTGCCCCCCAGCTCCCTGCCCCAGGTCCAGGCTCTGGTTCTAGAAGACAGCGGGGTTGGTGCGGCTCTCCAGCGACGGTGCCGAGGGTCTAACCCAGCCCAGCCTAACCAATGTGCAGACTACTGTACAATTTGGGAGTCCTGAACAGGTAGTCTAAACACTGGGTAGACGGAGTGGAGGTATCCTCTGGTCCATCCGGGCAGCAGCGTCTATCCATCCGATGGGAGCTTTGGTCCCATCCCCTGGAGATACAATGCACCCAGCCCCGGCTCCCGTGTCCCCCAGCCCCAGCCAGCCAGCCGTGGTCCCTCTCCGCTCCCGACTCCCCTTCTGCCTCCTTTGACGTGGCAGGGGTGAGCGGGAGCTGGGCTGGGAAGGAGGGGCCTGGGGAGGGGGCCGGCAGGAAGGGAGGGCTGGGGGAGGAGGCCACTCCTACCTAGTGTCCAACCCTGAGCACAAGGCGGCTGTGGCGGGCCTCCCTCGATGGGTTCCAGATGTTCCCTGGCCGTGTGTGCAACTTCCTCCTCTCCTCCCCCCCTCTCCTCCCCCAGCCGCCCTCTGGGGCTCCCGGCCACCCGCCTGGCATAAAGAGGGCTTTATGTGGCTGCACAGGCCAGGCGGGTGTTGGGGGCAGACGGGTGGAGATGACGCCAGGGTGGGAAAGCAAGGTCCTCTAAACCCAACCCCCACCTGAGATCCAAGGCAAGGCTATGGAACCCCACACAGACCATCCATCCTGCATAGGTCCCGCGGTATTGGGTGAGACCAGTGGGATACAGGCAGCAGAAACTTCTCCTTCCCGGTGCCCATCTGGGGTGTCCCCTCCCAGGCTTCCCAAAGTCTTCTGGTACACAGAGGCTACAGACACAGACATATCTGTCTACAGATTTATAAAACTTCATCCACAAAACGACACCGACATGTCTAGCTCACTGCACAAACCATCTGCAAGTATATAGCCCCGAAGTCTTATTTTGTTCTAGTCACAATTGCTACACACATCCACAGTGACAAGTGCGATCACATTACCTGTCCTGTGCACACATGCACCTATGTCCTATGAATAAAAGTACACACAATAGTAACAGACTCACTTGGCCTTGCAATTCTTGGCCACACAACCACACACATGTGTTTACACACATACAATTTCCAGGCTTGTACTGTGTGTCTGATTGGTAACACATGGGTGGCTGGAAGGGGGAGACAGGGAGTGGGCTGAGCCAGCCCTTTGAAGCCTCCAAGGCTAGTGTACCCCCCCCCCCCCCATCTCTGTAGTCAGGAAATGAAGTCAGAGGCAGCCAGGCTGGATGGAGGCAAGAGAGCCTCACGTGAGCCATCCCTGCCTGAGGCCCAGCCTGGCTTGTCTCCAGGACTTGCTTGAGGTGGGATGAGGGAGACCCCGTTAGCCTCACTGCCTTTGCCAGTCAGTCCCTTATACTGTGGCATATCCAGGGCTGCTTGGGATTGGCTTGAAAGCCACTGAGGTCTGAAGGCTGGTGATATCCAGATGGGGCCAGGGCTCCATGGCCAGGGTTTACTGTGTAGTACCGCATGTGCAGTGGGAAGGGCTAAAGCCCAGAACTACTTTGAGTGCTCGCCAACATAGATCACTCTGAAGGATGGAGGCTTGGCAGTGCCAGACTGACCCCTTTCTTTCTTTCTCCTATCTTTCTCAACAGGAGAAAGAGAAGAAGTACATGCTGTCTGTGGACAATCTGAAGCTGCGGGATGTGGAGAAGGGCTTCATGTCAAGCAAGCATATTTTTGCCCTCTTCAACACAGAGCAGAGGTGCCTACCTTCCCCTGGCTGAGCTGCTGAGACCCCAGACCCTGAAAGGCCCAAACCGTTACCTGCTGTGTAGAAAATGGATATACAAGTCCAAGGACCTGTCATCAACAGCTACAAAGTCTCTCCTGAGTCCTAGGGCCATGTTTAAGCATCCTCCTTTCTTTTCCTCTTCCCTTTTCTTCTTCCCTCCCCTCCCTCCTCCCCTCCCTCCTCCCCTCCCTCTTCTCCTTCCTCCCCTCCCTCCTCCCCTTCCCTCTCCCATCCCTCCTTCTTTCTCACAGCCACTTACCTAGTTTCTACCCGGCACAGAATATTCTGCCAGGTGCTAGAAACCAAAAGCAGAAAGACTGTCTAGGCTTCTGGGCTTCAGGACTAGAGCTCACTCTCCTCACTTCCGTTTCAGGCTGGCTCCCCCCCTTGTTTTTTCTTTTCTTCTTTTCCAAGATAGGGTTTCTCTGTGTAGTCCTGTCTGTCCTGGATCTCACTCGGGACCAGGCTGGCCTCAAACTCACAGAAATCCACCTACCTCTGCCTCTCAAGTGCTGAGTTTAAAGGCATGTGCCACCACTGCCCGGCTCCAGGCTGACTCTTATGTGTGTGAGCTCCTTCGTACTCAGAGATAAGAATCACAAACAGCTACCATCTGCCGAAAGGTCCTGAGACCCACGCCAGGGCTACACTGCCTGCCTCCTTCCTTCTTTCCTTTCTAGTCCAGACTGGCCTCAAACTTAAACATGTCCTGCCTCAGCTTCTTAAGTACGGGGATTAGTGTGTCCCATGCCTGGCTTCTGTCCCTTTTTACACTCTGAACTACTTGTTTTCCTGATGCATTCCTATGGCCCCAGCAGACAGGAATCATTGCCAACCTACCTCCCAAATGAGAACACTGAGGTTTGAGTGATGGATACTAGGCCCCAGGACCCTAAAGCTCACTCATCCTTATCCCCTGAGCAGGGTGGAGCTTTCCCTCATCTCTCCTCCCACCTACCCAATCCTGCAGGAATGTCTACAAGGATTACCGGCAGCTGGAACTAGCCTGTGAGACACAGGAGGAGGTGGACAGTTGGAAGGCTTCCTTCCTCAGGGCTGGCGTGTACCCTGAGCGTGTTGGGGTGAGTGGCAATGGAGTGAGGGGAGAGGCTAGCTGCTTGTTCTTGGGGTTTCCAGAGAACCAGGCTCAGGTTCTGAGCCCTTCCTTATTGGACTCGCAAAGAGCAAGCATTCCTTGCTACCTAGATGAGTTTGGAACAAAGCCCTCTGGTTTCCCACTGGTTGCCAGAGATGTCTTCTGTACTTTCATACCCAGGTGGCTTCAGGGTTACCTCTTCCGTCTCCCTCGTCACTGTGGCAGTGTGTACGCACACCAGGGTTAGAGTACACTATGCTAAGCTCAAATAATTTCTCCCTCTTCCTCTTTGTGTCTACTTCGAATGTGCTCCCTGGTGGTGGCGGTGACCGTGGCCATGCTGATGTGGCTTCTGTGGCTCTGACATGGACCTTCAGGACAAGGAGAAAGTAAGTGTACAGGCTCCTTTAGTCTGGCACTCACCGTGGCCAAGGGAGGGAGCTTGGAGATGTTCTTTTCCAATGTATGGATTGAGAAATTGAGAGAAATTCTAGCCACTAAGGTTAGCGTCCAGTCAAGACTGAATGTGGGGAGTCAGGGTCCTTCAAGGCACAGAGGTGGTGAGCCTGGAGCTCTGAATTGCCCTCAGCACCTCTGTGTGGCTGGCACCCTTTTGAGGGCTGAGGTCTTAGTGATCCCTGGAGTCTGGTTACACAAGCCCTGCCACACTGATGTCTTGTGTTCCCAATAACAGGCCAGTGAGACCGAGGAGAACGGTTCTGACAGCTTCATGCACTCTATGGACCCTCAACTGGAGCGCCAGGTGGAGACCATTCGGAACCTGGTAGACTCGTACATGGCCATTGTCAACAAGACCGTGCGGGATCTCATGCCCAAGACCATCATGCACCTCATGATCAACAATGTATGTACATAGTTGTGGAGTGTGCAGCGTGCTTGTGTAAGACCAAGCAGCCAGCTGGCTTGTTTCTTTTTATTACGCTATTTATGTATGCAGAGGGCAGGGGAACACATGCCTTTGTGTTTGTTGTGTGTTGGTCCTGGACAACTTGAGTGAGTTTGTTTTCTCCTTTTACCATGTAGGTCTTAAGGATTGAACTCAGATCATTAGGCTATCTGCAAGCACCTTTACCCACTGAGTCATCCCATAGTCCCAAACCCTTAGCTTTTTGTGTTTTGTTTTTCTTTTTGTTTTTACTAAGAAAGGGACTCACTAAGTAGCCCTAACTGGCCTTGAACTCATAGAAATCCACCTGCCTCCCGAGTGTTGGGATTAAAGGCGTGCGCCACTCACTATGCCCGGTTCCAAGACCCTTAATATTGATAGTATTTATTTTAAGCCCAAGATATCCAAAATATTATTGTTTTGAGATAGAGTCTTGCTGTGGAGCCCAAGCTGTCCTCATACTTGTGGCTGATCTCTCCCTGGCTTTACCTCTTGAGTGTGCTGAGATGACAGGCATGGCCTATTGACTACACCTGGCCCCAATCTAGAAAATAGTAATTAACAGGACATGTTGCCTACTATTCTCCCATTAAGTTCTGCAAACCCATCGGAAGTCACATATCCAGTGGCAATACTTCATCTTAATTTGAATTTCAGGAAACTTACAGTTGAAAAATAAGACACCTGGGTTGACCCAAACATGCATGTTCTTCAGGAGGGGCTAGGAATCATGGCTTTTTGAGAATCTCAGATGCTGCTTTGAAACACATCTCAAGGCACCACCACAGACCTGGGGCTGTAAAAAAGCGAAAAAGCAGTCTCCAGGAAAGCAGAACTGGGTTGGAATGCTGTTGGCTTTCCCACAAATTCCCTATGTGATTCTGCGTCTATGTAATCTCTGAGTCTGTTTCCCAATGTGTAAAATATGGCTGGCGATGATAGAGTTGAGGACAGAATACTGTGGAGCGACACAGAGCCTGGCACGTGGCATGTGGTCAGTGGATTTTGGAAAAGGAGTCAGTGAGATTGGTGACAGTGGCAAAGACACCAGCAGCTCACAAGATTGGCCCAGACTGGATGGGATAGGAATGCCTGGGGATTTGAAGTGGGCATTAAACTTGCACTACACACACGGACACATTTCACTCAATACAAGGACACGTTATATATATATTTGTTATTTTCTTCCATAAGGGCTCAGGGCACTTTAAACTATCTTTTTTCTTATTTTGGTCCTGAGAAAGACTCATAAACTTAGTAGGAAGTTGTCCAGCGACAGGCTAGGTTCTGAGTCTCCTCCCGGATCTGATATCTAGGGCGGTTGACTTCCCTATCCTGCTGTGTATTCTGGTCTGAGAAAAGGACATTAAGATGGGATTTGAGCCGGGCAGTGGTGGCGCACGCCTTTAATCCCAGCACGGGGGGGGGGGGGGGGGGCAGAGACAGGCGGATTTCTGAGTTCGAGGCCAGCCTGTTCTACAGAGTGAGTTCCAGGCCAGCCTGTTCTACAGAGTGAGTTCCAGCCAGGGCTATACAGAGAAACCCTGACTCTAAATATAAATAAATAAATTAATTAATTAATTAATTATGGGATTTGAAGAGACCTGGGAGTTTAGGCACCAAGCAGAAGTAGGCATCTGAAATACTAAACCCCAGCTCCCAGTTCTGCACCCAGACTGGGTGCAGGTCTGGCCAGCGACAAGGTGGGCGGTCAACAGGTTCCTCCTTCCCTCCCTCTCTGTCTACACAGACCAAGGAGTTTATCTTCTCTGAGCTGCTGGCCAACCTGTACTCTTGCGGGGACCAGAACACACTGATGGAAGAATCGGCCGAGCAGGCTCAGCGGCGCGACGAGATGCTGCGCATGTACCACGCACTAAAGGAGGCGCTCAGCATTATCGGCGACATCAACACGACCACCGTCAGCACGCCCATGCCCCCGCCCGTGGACGACTCCTGGCTGCAGGTGCAGAGCGTACCGGCCGGACGCAGGTACCAGGGCCGGCCCCCACGGCCCCAAAGCCCCCCAGCCCGGGGCCCGCGGGAGGAGGGCCGGGACCGGGCAGTGGCGCGCCCGGGTCTCGGGGGGGCTCCCACCTGGAGCGAGGGGAGGAGCTTAGAAGAGGGCGGGGCTTGTCGCGGGGCGGGGCTTGCCGTGAACGCTGGCTGCAGGGCGGGTGGCGCCGCGGGGAACCCGGCTTAGGCTCCCGTGCTAAGGCCGCTGTGGGCGGGGCTTGCTGCATGGGCGGGGACAGCCTGGGCTGAGGGCGGGGTCTCCGTTGGGGGCGGAGCCGCTCATCTCTGCTCCGCGCTTCTTCCGCTCTTGTCGCCCGTAGATCGCCCACGTCCAGCCCCACGCCGCAGCGCCGAGCCCCCGCCGTGCCCCCAGCCCGGCCCGGGTCGCGGGGCCCTGCTCCTGGGCCTCCGCCTGCTGGATCCGCCCTGGGGGGGGCGCCCCCCGTGCCCTCCAGGCCGGGGGCTTCCCCTGACCCCTTTGGTCCCCCTCCCCAGGTGCCCTCGCGCCCCAACCGCGCCCCGCCTGGGGTCCCCAGGTGAGTAGGGACTTTAAAGAGCCGGGAAAGGCCGCCAGGCGGGCGTGACCCGGAGGGAGGTGGAGTTGGATTCTAGATCCTCGGCCTAGCAACTGAAGCGACCCTCTCCATCCTATGCGTTGAGCTCGTATTGCAAGGCCAAGGGACCTGCGGCCACGGGCAGGCGGTCCTGCCCCGCAGGGGGCGCTGAGTCCCGGAGGTGGTCGTTTCTGGGGAGGGGGCTCTGGGGCTCAAACCACTTGACCCCTTCTTTTCAGCACTTGCATGGCGCTTCCCTCTTTTCTTCATTTTCTCTCAGTGCCTCCCACACTTCGCATTTCTTAAACGCTTGCCTTCCATCCTCCTCCATTTCACCCTTCACTCACGGGGCCCAAGTCCTGGTGAGCCTACCTCAGGTCTAGGTCTCTGACCCTAGATCCTCTCTTTGAACTGTGTGGATTTCTTCAGTTACATCCGAGCTACCTTGATGTCTCACTTCCCAGCCCTGACTCTTGAACTGTCCCAGAGTGCTGTTCCGCCTCTGGCCCCCAGTTTCAGGCCAGGCTGTGATTGTGTGACCAGCAAGGTGTGATGATACGTATGTGGGCGTGCACACGGGTGTGAATGTGAGAGTGGCACCCAGGCGTGGACTAGGATAGAAAGCAGCTGGGGAAAGGATCTGGGAATGGTGGACAGTCTGGTGGTCTGAAACCAGATGGTGGATATTGGGTAGGGATAGGAATCAAAGGCTACCCTGCTGCTAGAGATCTCCAGGAATATACTTCATCCCTTGTTCTTTATCCATGACTGGCTTTCCAGGAAGTTCACTCTAATAACCAACTCAGTCTACCCTGTTTCTACTGACTGTGGCTGGTCTCTTAGAAAGAACACATGGACAGACCAATAGCATCTATTTGGGAATCTAGATGGCTGAAGGACAGAGCTAGGGGCCTAGCCCCCATACACGAAAAGAGGCAGGGATCGGCTTACTCTGTGGGGCTCTGATGTCTGGAACAGTAAAGACGGGCAGCATGTCATGGGACTGGGAGTCCAGAAATGCTGGTTCACTTCCCTTAGGCAAGTCATTTTCCCTCCCAGGACCTTAGTTTCTTTCTCCTAAGTAAGTGTGCCCTGACATTTTCCCAGGGGAGTGTCAGATTGACAGGGACAATGGGCTGCTTTATTAATGGGAAATGGTAGGGTGGGGTCAGTTGGAGATTTGTAGACTCAATGATGTAGGGAGCCATGGAAGGTTCTTGGGTGGAGAAATGGCAGCTGGATCCTAGAGCTCAAGCCCTATCCCTTACGGAGCCCTATGATAACCCTGTCAGCACACCAGGCCTGAGTGTGCAGGGAGCTGGTGCAAAGGCCTTCTGTGTGCAGGCGAGCTTCCGTGTCGTGACAGCTCATGCGTGTGCTTCAGTGTGCTGAGTGGCTGCATGTCCCAGATCCGTGCTGCACGACATACTGGCCGGCAATGGTGCTGGGCACTGGGAGGTGGGAGAGGAGATGTATGCGTGTTTGTGGGCATGTGTGTTAGTGTGTGCATGCAGGGCCTTGTGGCCCCACAGCATGTGTGTGCACGCCCAGGCGTGTGCGTGTGTGTGTCCCCTCACCCCCAGCCTGGCCCACCTGTGTGTTTGTGAACTGCCCTGTTGATTTCGTGCTGTCTTTCAGAATCACTATCAGTGACCCCTGAGGAGTGTCAGCCACGGTAGGTTATGCCTCTCAGCCTGCTGCATGAACAGTGTGTCTGCCCCTTCCTTCCTTGATGCACCAGCTCCATGCTGAGGATACCTGGGACCTCTGGGCCAGGCCCCTCCTTCTCTTGCAGCTCTAGACTCCCTCTTCCGGTCTTCTTCCAGCTGGCTCTGTCACTTCCCTTCCCAGTGAGCCTCGGGACTCAGCGCCACTACTCAAGGCCTTCTTGCTTAAACTGAGGGCTTTTGAGAAAGGTTCCATGCCCAAGACGGTAGCTGTGGGTGCTCCCTAGAGCTGTCTGTGACATGAGAGCACTTCTGACAGTGTAGGGACTAAGAACTTGGAGTGTCTTCGGCTAGCTTCTGAAGAGGCCAGAAGCTTTTAGGAGGCTCATCTTCATACTTACTCTATGCTGCCAAGAGAGTGCTTTCTACTTCAACCTAGGAGCATGGGCAACTAAATCTACCACAGAGCGAGCATGATAATCATGGGGGCAGAGCCGGGGCTCTGATTGATGACTTTAGATCACTTAAGAGCCTTTGCCATTCTGCCAGCCTCTGAGGGATCACAGGCAGGCAGGACAGGTAGCCCCCTTTCCATTCATCCTTGACGTTACACACCCGTAGTTAACAGCCACCTCCTCAGCCCCAGATACAGAGCCAGCCCATCAGCTCCTACATTTAACCAGTTTTCAGAGTGACCTGTGCCTTTTAACCGAAGGCACTGCGGTGCCTCCTGACTGGGCAAGTCAACTTGAGTTCTGCCTGGGTGGCCACAGATCTCTCAGTTACCCTGTCCCAACTCTTCCCCAGCCATTGACGCTCACCCTTCTGCTTTTCCCCAGCAGGAAGGGCCCAGCCTCACCTACGAGACCTGCAGCCCCCCGACCAGCGGAGGCTCCCCTCTTAGACTTATAAGTCTGTGGCCAAAGGCATTGGCTGCCTGCCTCCCAGCCTTCCCAGGGTCCCCTCAGAGGACTCCTGGGCTTTCTGACCACCTGAGGGGCCTCCAGCGCTCCCTCCAGCCATCCCCTTTAGCTTCGATCTCCTGGTTCAAGCACTTCTGGCCTCATGGCTGTTACATGGGACTCCCTGAGGCTTGGGGTGGCCCTGAGCCAGTGAGATGGGAGACAGAGTGAGCAGAGAAGAGGAAGGCCCTGTGGTGCATTGCCTGGGTGGTGTGTGAGAGGCCGTGTGTGTGGCAAGAGAGGGCCACCCAGCCTCTACCCAGACTACCTGCTAGTTATAGCCCAGAACCCCATCTTCCCTCTTTCATTCATCAACTGTCCGTCTCTTCGGGGAACCTTGCCCACATCCACACCTGCCTCACCCCCTCTGCGTCCGCTGGAGGTGGCTCCTCTTACCTTACCAGCTCTCCTTTTCTCTCTTCGGTTCTCTCTTGGCTTTCTCTCCAACTGCCAGCCGATCGGGTCAGGCAAGTCCGTCCCGTCCTGAGAGCCCCAGGCCCCCCTTCGACCTCTAACCAGATCCCTCCTACTCCTCGGAGACCTCCCTTACCAAGCCTGCCTGGACAGCTGTTCTGTGACTTGACAGTGGCTCCCCCGGCCCCAAAGCGTCCTATTCATCATCTGTGACTTAGTCTGTTGTAGTGGTGAGCTGACACATCCAGATGTGATGTTGGTGAAAACTTGTGCCCCTCTGTGGTATTGCTCCTGCGACATTCTATAAATATCTATAAATATATACCTATATATACATATATATAGTATACATATATATGGCTGACACAGCCTCGCCTGTAGTGTCAGAATCAACCACCATGCTGTCCTTGTGGAGTCTTGTGGTCCAACTACAAGGGAACGCTGTCATCCTGACAATCCCCCTCCAATGTGCCACCTCCAGTGAGCCTCCCTGTCCTCCTGGCCTGTGGACAGCCATCCCCTTGGCCATCCCCACCCTGCAGCAAGGGGATGCTGCACCAGCAGCTGTGCGGTTCTCTAATGGCCACCAGTCTTGCTGTCTCTTGGCTGAGAATAAAACCCATTTCTGGATAATGGGGAATGGCGTGTACCTCTGCTGGTTTGTATTCTCTGGGGCTGAGGGGAGGGGAAGGTGTAAACTGGGCACTGAATGGAGGGTGAGGAAAAGCCCTTGCTAGGGTGCTAGAAGGTGTTTAGCAGGTCCTCATCCTAGGAATCCTGCTTCCACCACTAGGGGGCAGTAACATGAGCTCAGCCAGGATGTTGTGAGCAGCCTAAAGACCAAAACAGGCCCTATGTATGGACAGGCTAGGAGAGAAGGGGACAGAATGTAAAAGGCCTAGCCTGGAAGTCAGCACCCTTAGTTGCTGGACCCTGAATTCCAACTATATATAAATCAGGCTTGACTCTGTTACTCAATAAGGAAGCCCTGTCTCTGTAGTCCCTTGGCACTTCCCCTGGGATCCCTAGGCTTCAATAAGCAGTATACAGGTGATGGGTGTCAATCAGCCCTTGTAGGCACTTCAGACCTTGGGCTCCACACAGGCCAGAAGCCTGCTCTCTCCATGCAGGACACATTCCCTGCTGAGTGCTAACTTCAGGCTAACTCCAGACCCAATGACAAACACCCTAGGCCCAGCAGTATGGCTAAATCCATTTATTTCCCAAGTAAAAAGCAAACTAAAGGAGGAGCTGCTGCACCAGCAGGTGCCACGACCTCGTCCCCGCCTCCTGTCCTCTGACCTAACACTACAATAAATAAGTTTCCCAGCCCCAGTGATTATTAGAAGCTCTTCCCCACGTGCCAGCTCCAACCTCTACTATGATACAGGGGTGTCCCTACCCCGGAATATACAAAATGGTACACAAGTACAATATGTACACCGGGGGAGGGGAAGCCCACCCCACTCCAGCAGCCTCTGTCCTGCTTGGTGTGGTTACCCCAACTATCATAAGGCCTGAGAGAATGGTACCCACTTTCCCTGTCCCAAAGTGCCTCAAAAAGATGGAAGCCCTCTTAAGTGGCATGCCTTCCTGAGGCAGTTAGCCCCAACTGCCTGGGGACCCATGAAAATGCTGCCTAGCCCCACTGCCCTAAAGTGCCTCTAAGAAGATGGGAGTTGGTCTGGGGACGTGCTGTGCCCTGGGTTCCATCCCCAGCATCGCCACACACAGGAAAAAGGCAGGTAGTGCTGGGGGTAAGTCATTTGGTAGAGTGCCTGCTTAGCACTGCCAACCACCAGGCACAGTGGTGAAGCAGGGGATCAGCTCAATATGTAGTGAGTTCAGGGTTAGCCTGGGCTATGTGAGATACTATGTAAAGAAAATGAAGATAAGATGGGGGAGGGGAGGAAAAGGAGGGTGGAAAGGACTGAGCCAGTGACAAATTAGGAGCCCTGCTGAATGCTAGGCTAAACGGATGGATACCAGCCCGTGCTGCACCTGGGCCTGAGAATGCTGCCAAACTGTTCTGCCCTAGAGTCCTGAGCAAGGATGGAGGCCCTCCTTGGTGAGAAAGTCCCCAGGCCACCCAGCCCCGTCTGCTCAATCACTGAGTCTCTGGTGCCCTCTCTAAGAGGAGTTTACACAGTAAAACTGCCCTGGCTAAGAGGCAGATCTGTACCAGTTTGGATCTTCCATTAAGATAGAGTCTGATCTTTCGGTTTTTCAGACAGGGTCTCATGTAGCCCCGTGTGGCCTCACTAGGTAGATGAGGATGGCCGATTCTCCCACCTCCGCTTCCCACGCACTCAAATGACAGGTATCAGCCTTTTTAGAGGTGCTAGGGACCCAAGGCTGTGTGCACACCAGGCAAGCGCTCTACCAACTGAGCTACCTCCCCAGCCCCTGGAGGGTGGGGTCTGACCTTATTATTATAAGGGTAAGGGCGGCTGGGAAGGGAGTGGCTTGGGGCAGAACCTTAGGCTGCCCTTGGTGAGGCCTTGGTTGCCAGTCTTTTACACAACCATGATCTTCACCTCGTCGTTCTCATCAGCACGGTAGAAAAAGGGGATGCAAGGGTTGCTACCCAGGCCTGGGCGCTCCTGGGGGTTCTGGATCTCACGCAGCAGCTGCATGATCTGCTGTGCAGTGGGGTTCTCGTGGGGAGCAGGTGCCCCTGCCTCTCCTTGTGCAGGCTCTGGATCGTCAGCCAGACTCACCTCCCTGAGGTCTTTAGAGAAAGGAGAGGAGTCGCGGCTCTGCGTGCCATGGGAATACCCCCTGTGCCCGCCCAAGACAACAGCTCTACTCACCACCCTGCTGGTCAGCAGTGCCAAATTCCTGGGAGCCTGTGGGCACCGGGGTGGGCACATGGACGGGGTTCTGAGAGATTGCCAGGAACTTGCCCTGCCATTCATTGCGCTCACTCACAAGCCTCAGCACCAGCTCCTGAAGCTCTAGCAGCTTTACCTGGAGAAAAAGGAGCTCAGCTTGAACGGCCCGGCCTGGCCCAGCCCAGCCCAGCCCAGCCAGGCCTGGACTACAGAAGTATGAGGCTCACCTTCATCTCCTCCTTGTCCTGAGCCAGCCGGCTGATATATTCTTCCTTCTCCAAATGCCGAGCCTTCAGCACTGCCCTCTGGTTTTGGTAGAGGGCAATGTACTCTCCTGTGGGGATGGCAGGCAGGTAGACAAGGCTCAGAACACTGTGGCTTCCCCCAGTGCAGCCCATGTGCAGCCCCCTCTGCCTTAGGCTGGGCCCCGCCTCACCAATGGTGTCTGTCTCTCCAGAAAGCTGGATGCAGCAGTGTTCAAGCTCCTCCACCCTTTCCCTGAGCTCCACTTTCTCCTGCATGACCTCCAGGAAGCGGCTCTGAAGCCAAGACACAGGTCTCAGGGACTCAGGAGCCCTGGCTGGCCCCCGCCCTCCCAGCCCCCACAGACAAACTCACCTGCAGCTTCTCCATGGCTACATGTAGGGTCTGGTTGCTCTCCTCAGATGCAGAGTCACCCACATTCCTGGGGACCACTGCCTCCTTTTCAAGCTTGCTTTCGACTGGGGCTGCCAAGTGAGCCAAGCTCCGGCATCGTGCCTTTTGCTCTCTCAGCTGCACACGCAGTCGGGCCTGCTCTTCCTCAGCTCTGGCTATAGCTGCATTAAAGAAAGCCACCTGCACACAAGAGGAAGGTGTGCCTCTCAGGGAAATGTTCAGGACAAAGGGGGCAGAGAGAGAGAGAGAGAGAGAGAGAGAGAGAGAGAGAGAGAGAGAGA
>JADRCH010000078.1:5470881-5528112 GCA_019843965.1 Rhynchomys soricoides | reverse complement strand
GAGAGAGAGAGAGAGAGAGAGAGAGAGAGAGAGAGAGAGAGAGAGAGCGTGCGCGCGCGCGCACCTGTTCCCAGATGGGAGACTGACCACTAGCTCCCAGGCACAAAGTGGAAATCAGAGGACAGGGAACTAAGGACCATAGAGGTAGAAAAGAGAAGGGGAAAGACAGAGCCTAGCTCACCATGGCCTCTCTACTGTCTAGGTCTTCTGGGATGGTCAGACTGGGCTGAGGAACCTCCTCATCTTGCTCCTCCTCGTCCGCATCTCCTGGGGGCAGACAGTAGGCTATCTCTTCTAATAATCCCAGCAGGCAGACAGAGGGGGCTAGGAGAGGAGCGCCCAGAGCCCCACCTCTGTATCCCCACTGTATACCCTGGGGCCAGCCAGTGACTAGAAAATGCCCAATCAAAGCTTCTCCAAATACATCAACTCTAGTCCTCTCCTCCTGGGTGGTCTTACCTTCCCCAGGGAGGACCAAGAGGCTCCGCTGGGCTTGGAGCTGTTGGTTCTCCTGGCAGGTAGCTTTTAGGCGCTCCTAAGGGGCCAGGAAAAAGTAAGAAGGCACAGAGGTGGCCAGGTCCTCCCCCTGGGCCCAGACTTAACAGCTGCCTCACCTGGGTCTCCCGCAGCTCCTGGCGGGCCATCTCGGCTGCCATCTTGCCCTGTACCTCCTCATGCTGCAGCTGGTCCATGAGCTGTGTCTGCAGCAGAAGCTGCTTGTGCAGTGCCTCCTTCTCAGAGGTCAGCTGCTCATAGGCCGCCAAGTGCTGTTGGTAGGCAGCAGCATACTGCTGTAGGTGGGACAGGCACTGGTCTCGCTGCTCCTGCAGACCATGTGCTTCTTGGCTCTTCAGCTCCACCTGCAGGAAGGCTAGGGCTGAGGGCAGGCAGTGCTGGCTGCTACAGCCTGAGCGCCTGCCTGCCTTTGTCCCCAGCCTCACACAGACACCTTTCTCACCACTAGGACCCAAGAGTGGAAAAGCAGATGGAACCAGCCCATTCTGTTCTGCACAAACGACTAGGGCCCGATAGTTTATGCACATCTTCTCATTAAACCTTTAACACCTCTGTGAGGAAACTCATCTTGGAAATGGGTAGCATTTGAATACATGGATGGGAACCCAGCCTGAACCCAGAGCCTTGTATAACCTACAACTATAAAAAGGCAGCTTCTGGCCGTGGCACAGGTGAAGAGCCATCCAGGGCTACCTGTTCCAGGCTGCAGCTAACCTGGGATGGGCCTCACACCTCCCTAGTCCGGTGGCTGGCACTGCATGTAGTAGGCCTTACCGTCTCCTTCAGTTCTCCCAGCCTCTCCTGCAGCTCCCCCAGTTTCTTGGCCAGCTCTTTCTTGACATGCTGCTCTGACTGCAACGCACTGGTAATCTCCATGTTCTCATTGGTCTGGACAGAAAGCAGCAGTCAGCAAGACCTAATGTGGCTGGGGTCCCAAGAATTGCATGTGTACCTCCTCCCACAGAGCAGGGAAGGCTGCTGGATCCTTCCCACACACCCCAGGGCTCTGGATCATGGGGTGCCTTCACCGCTACCACCTTATATGAGGTGGACAGCACCCCATCCCTTGTGGGTGCTGACCAAAAGGGGTAAGTGTGTTCCCTGTGAGCAAGGAAGGCCTGCAGGCTCCGCACCAGCCTGACGAAGCCGTTCTGCAGCTCGGCCAGCTGCTCCTTTAGCTCGCGGTTCTGCGACAACGCTCTGCTGATGGTGGTGCGGTCACTCTGCATGCTCTCCAGGATCTGCTTGCGCTCCTCCGCCTGCTCGCTCCAGTGCTGGGCCTCCCGCTCCAGCTCCAGCAGCCGCCCCTCCTGCTCCCGGTTCAGGTGGCTCAGGCTCTCGTTGTCCTGCACCTGGGCCCGTAGCTGTCCTGTCAGCCTCTCCAGTTCCTTCTGCAGCTGCTCAACCTCTCCCTGCAGCTGCTCTTCGGCCTCGGAGGGCCCAGCTGGAAGCTCTGGAGGTGACGGCTCCTCTGAGAAAGAAAGCAGGCACAGTGAGGGGATCCTCTCTTGGCTCTACTGTGAGTCTGGCTCCCTACTCCAAGCCTTGGCTTCTTTTCTGTCAGGGTCTCAGATGAGATAAGTGTTTCAAGATACTCTAGTATAGTTCTGTGATGCTCAGTCACCTGCAGAGGTGTAGCAGTAGGCATATGCTGTCCTGCTTTGCACAAAGAGATGACAAGGCTTGTCACCTGGTCCTGGGAGAGACCGTTTGCCCCTGTTACAGTGCACTTATACCCACCTGTCCCCCAGGGCAATGGAAGCCACCTTCATGGCCCTTCCACCCACTCCCCTCTCAGGTCACCCTTGCCCTACTCACCCATCTGACTCCTGAGTTCGGCCAAGCTGGTCTCCAGCTCTTGTACCTGACTTTCTCTGTGCTCCTTCTCTTCCTTCAGTGTGTGCACCTGCCCAAGGCACAGGGGGAGCTGGAGATCCCAGGCACCATCCTTCCCCAGTCCTACCTCTGCAAAACCAAAGCCCCTAACCCCTCAGCTGCACCACGCTGATGCTCAGGAAGAGCAAAGACACCAGAGATGAGGCCTCACCTGCTCCGCCATTTGCTGTACCCTCTGCTGCCACATGGCACTCTCTCCTTTCAGGTTCTCTGCATACTGGTCTCTCTCCACCTGGAGCTGCTTCAGTGACTCCATCAGCTGCATCAGTCAATATACAAGTTACGAAGGGCTGTCACTGGTCCTCACCTGCCCTTGGCCATCGGGGGTCATGCCCTTCCCCTCCCCCCACAGATCCTCACCTGGCCCACATGGGTCTCCAGCTGAGCCCGTTCCTCCATGGCTTGTTGTAACTGCTCATTACTGCCAGAGGCCTCAGATTGGTTAGAGAACTGGATGAGGAAAATGAGGGCTTAAGTCTGGGAGCCTGTGCTGTCCCACTGCAGGGCTCCCCACAAGAGTATGAGCTAGGATGACATCCCGGGGTCACTGCCATATGAGAAAGTGTCATCATGGGCCATTTAAATGAAACAGAATGATGGCATTCCAGCAGGCCTGGTGGCTCTCGTGTCTGCAACCTGGGCACTTGGAAAGTTAAGGCAGGAGGATTACCATGAGTTCAAGGCTAACCTGGTAAGTTACAGGTCACCCTGAACTACTGATAAGACTCTGTCTCAACATAAATAAATAAATAAATAAATAAAAAAAAATAAAGATATAAATAAAAGATAAAACTATAAATAAAGATACCACAGCCATCTAACCACTGCTGCGATAGCAGATACAAGGTGTGGCCAGGGCTCCACGGCTGAACAATTAGTAAACAATATTATCACAGGTCAAGAGGAGGTTCCAAACTGTCCAGCATTTGGATGCAGGTCACCTCCAAGGATGCAGAGACTGCATGTCTGGGCCTTAGGGGTGAGGGCTGCGCCTCTCACCTGTTGCAGCAGCAGCTCTGACATCTCTAACTTCTTCTGCAGCTCCTCTACCCCCAGCTGTGCAGCTGCTTTCTCTGCCACCAGGACTCGAAGTTTCTCTTCCAGTTCTGAGTTCTGCTGCCTCAGGTCCTCATTACTTTTGCTGTGGCCAGAGGCAGAGCAGAAAGGAAGGAACCAAGAACAGAAAGGAATCCATTTCAAAGTGACGCATGAGCCTTGCCACACAGCCACAGGACAAAGCACTGAGTCACAAATGACAGGCTTCAGAGAGCCTGAGTTACCTGGGGCCACACCATGAGTCAGGAACATGGCTGGGACCAGAGCACAGCTCTACACAAACCCAAACCTGTCTCGGCTGAGTCTCCACTCTCCACACTGAGGCTGCAGAGAGCCCAGCCTCCTTCCCATTCTTACCTGTTCTTGTACAGCTCCAGCTTGAGGGCGTCTCGCTCTTTGGTTAGGTCCTTGTTGTACTGCAGATAGAGAAGGCTGAGTCTGGACCTGGCAGGCTGAAGCAGCAGCTGGCACAGCACCAACGGCCCTGGTGATATTCTCCCATGATATTCCACAGTTTCCTCTTCCTAATCACACTTAGCTTTCTCCCAAGGCATTTCTATACTTCTAAGTTTCATTTGTGATTCTGTGGGTTTGTTTTGTTTTTAAGGTAGGGTCACACTATTATCTAAGATGGCTTCAAACTCCTGGGCTGAGACGGCTCAGCCTCCCCAAAGGTCCACACCACTGGTCCTAGCCTTCAAGGTTGCTTTATTTATTTTATGTGTATTGGTGTTTTGTCTACATATATGTCTGTGCTCCACAAGCATGAGTTACGGACAGTAGTGAAGCACCATGTGGGTGCTGGGAGTCAAACCTGGGTCTTCTGAAAGAGCAGTCAGTGCTCTTAATTACCAGGCCATCTCCAGCCCTGTTTTTGTTTTTAAGTAATAATATTACTTTTTGCAAGGCTGGGATCAAACTCAAGCCTTGTAGAGGCCAGTCAATTGCTCTACTACTGACCAACAACACCCTAGCTCTCTTTTAATTTTTCTTCCCAAAAATAGTCTGAGGAACCCAGGTAAGCCTAGAATGTACAAGATGGCCTTGAGCCCTCCTGCCTCAGTCTCCCAGTGCTGAGATCACAGGCATGTGTCGCCTTGCCCAGTGACACTCTTCTTGCCTTTCTCTTCCAAGTGCTGAGTTTACAGGCATGTGCCACTCCATGTGGCTCACTCCTTTGTATTATTACTCCTCCTCCTCCTCCTCCTCCTCCTCCTCCTCCTCCTCCTCCTCCTCCTCGTCCTAATCTTTTTACTTTTTGAGACAGGTCTCTCTACATAGACCAGGCTGATCTTAATTTGCAGAGATTGGTCTGCCTCTGCCTCCAGAGTGCTGATATTAAAGGTGTGGCCACCACCACCTCACTAGTAATGTCTTTCCTTTGCTTTTTAATAAGAACTCAGAGCAGGATGGTGGCAGTGGTGGCACACACCTTTAGTCCCAGTGCATCGGTGGCTAAGGCAGCTGCATCTCTATGAGTTCAAGGCCAGCTTGGTCTACAGAGCTATCTCAGGACAGTAAAGACTTCCCAGAGAAACCCTGTCTCAAACAAACAAATAACAAAAAAACAACCAAAACCAAAAACACTTGCAGGATATGGTGGTGTATACCTTTAACCCCGGCATTTGGAAGGCAAAAGTCAGTGGATTGACAGTGTAGGTGTTGCATTCAGTGCTGCTTTTACAGCAATCCCCAGTTACTCAGCAGGGGACTCATCCCCCAGGTTGCTTCTACCAACCAAACAACAAAAACAGCAAGAAACAGCATGGTGTGTGCTGAGTTGTCAGCAATAAGACACCAGATCATGCAGAAAAGCGCTTTAAGCTCACTATCTACCAGGAAGCTGCTGATGGCCAGAGAAGTGACCTATCTTACCCTGTCTGCCTGTTTCTGTTGTGTTGACACAGTAGACAGTGTCCGCTCTAGCTCTCCCACACGCTGTCGGGAGGACTGTAGACGGCTGGCAAGATCCTCTGACTCTCCTGGAATGAGAGAGATCTAGATAGAGCCCCAGGGACCTTCCCTCAGGCCTGCCACGACATCAGTACAAAGCTGAAGGGTGCCCAGGTTCTACCTGCTTTCTGCCTGGCTGCTTGCTGAGTGTGGGCCAGGGCTGTCTGTAATTCTGCCTTTTCAGACACCAGGATGCCTATGGTCTGAATGTGAACCTTTGGAGAAAAGACCACAGGTGCTGAGAGAAAGGAGAGAGCCGTTCTACAGAGGACTCGGCGACACTGCCCAGACCTCTCACCTGCAGTTGTTCCCTGAGAGCGCCCTGCTCCTTTGCCAGCTTCTGCTGATAATCCTTCTTCTCCTGCAGGCACAAGGAAGTGCAGCTCTTAGTGGGGAAGCAGAAGTGGCCCAAGGGACGAGCCCCCAGAAAGACAAAGACACCAGTGGCCCAGCATGAGGCCAGGTTATCAAGGATCCTATGGAGACACCCTGTGGGGTGAGTCTTCTCCAGGATAGAAGTAAGCAAGACCACAGCCTGCAACTCTGAGGCCTCCTCAACAGATCAGTCATAAAAGGGGCAAACATAGAAATCACATTACCTTTTCCAGTTGATCCAGAGTGTCTTGGTTCTGTTGTTTCTGTGGAAAGAGTCAAAGGAACCTGACTAGGATTGGCCCCTTTCATGACACCCCAGACCAAGCAGGAGGATGGATCTGAAAAAGTTGCTCAGACCCACATGGGCACACGCCGACCGACAAACCCCTCAGACTCCCAGGGCGCCCTGGCCGCCTCTCACAGCTATGCAACTGTTCACATTAAAGGACAGTAGCTCTAGAAACAAGGTTGAGAAAGAAGACTACCCTCTGCTGACTTGGGACGGGGCAGAGTGTGTTGAATTAAAACTGAGAGTGTCTTGTGGGCACAGCCAAGAGAGGAATGGGAAAGCACTTGTTTCTGACCATTCAGTGAGCCTTCCAACTCTTGCCTCTTAAGAGTGGACAGAGGTGTCTGACACCCTCCAATTCTGCCTCAACAGGAAACTCAAACCCAGAGAGTGGTGTGGCCACAATCAAAGAGCAAATCAAGAGCTAAGCCAACAGACATGGGCTCCTGACAACCAATGGGATTTGTGTTCCCTTCTACTGGAGGCACCAAGCTCAGGACAAGTAGGGCATGGACTCAAGAGGGAGTCTGGAGAACAGAAAGAAGGTGGAGAGGAGAGCAACAAGAACCATGCTGCATGCTCTATGCTCTGGGTGTCTCCAGCTGAGACTGAAACCCCAGGTTATCCATTCCCCCTTGGTCCCAGGGGCCCCCGAGTCCCTTTCTTCAGAGCCCAAAGGGGAAACTGAAGCCCCGGACTGGCAGTGAGAATCAGGGACCCACTGGCCTCTTACCAATTCCTCTATCGTGCTACTGAGCTGTCTGTTTGTTACATGGCTGGAGTCCAGGGCTACTGCTAGCTCTTGGTACCGGCTCTGAGGCGCATGCAGAGAGGAGGAGTTGGAGGAGGGATGGGGGGAAAGGTAGAGAGAGCATCATTAGGGGTGGGGGTGGTGGGCTGTCTCAGCTGGCAGCGGGCACCCAGGTCCCTGTAGGAGGAGATAGGTGGTTTCCATGAAGGGTTGCTGGGCCATGATTCAAGGCTACTCACCTCCAGTTCCTTCATGTTGGAAGATGTGAGGCCCTCCCCATTGATGTAGGATGTAGACTAGGAGAGACAATACCACACATGGAGATGCTCTGTGACCCTCAGTGTCTAATCCCTGAAGCCTCCTCACTGCCCCCTTCACTAGCAGAATCTGCTTTCCTGCTCACTCACACCCCCTTTGTGCCGCCACTCCTCATGGCTCTTATCCAGCCATGGCTCAACCCTGCCGCTCAACAGCTGTCACCTCAAACTTTCCACACCAGGACAAGACCACGTTGCCATTGCGTTCCAGACCAAGTCTTCTCCAGTACGACAAGGGCCTCTCGTGAATCAGTCTCTTGAGAACCCCCGCCTCATTTTCTACCATACTTGCTTTCCCTCTCTACCTTCTTTCTGGATCCCAGTCCTGTGGTACCTCAGACACAAGGCCATTGAGCTGTTGAGAAAGTTGTCGCAGACTCTCAGTCGATGAGAAAGTCCTAAGGGAGGAGACATAAGATCAGGGGTACCGGTGGTTTGACGGGAACAGGGCTCGTGGGCAGAGGCCTGCCCGGACTCCCTCAGTAGGGAACACTTACTTGGTCTCCTCCATGAGGTTAGAGCAATTGCCAGCATCATGGCTCTGTATGGGTAGAAAGAAATAAGATAACATTATTCAGCTTCTGCTTACTGTCACACGGGGACACAGTGGGCCAAATTCATCTCAACACCATCTTCCCAAGAGTTCCCCATCTTGGCCTCCCCACGCCAGGCTCCAGGAGCAGCACCTGGACCAGGCTCTCTGAAGAGAGTAGAGAGTTCAATGAACTTAGGGAGTCGTTCGGGAAACAGAAAGGAGGGCAGCAGGCAAAGGAGAGAAGCACAAACCTGAGTGAGATCAGCATCAGGGGAAGGGACAACACCAAGAAACATAGTGTCAGCAGCAGCACTTGGCGGTGCAGGAGCAGTGCGGTCTGTGGGCACCTGTCATAGAACAGAGCAGGAGGGTTAGAAGACCATGCGGGAGAGAGACACCTCATTGCCACGGACATGAGATGATGGGGCAAGCGGGGTAGCACAGCAGCAGGCACAGGACAGTCGCACATGCTGGGAGCTACTGGGGTACAGACACAGTCTGCCCAGGTCTCAGGCCACCTAGTAGCATTCTGAAGGGCCAGAGCTCAAAGCAGGGGCTGCAGGGTCTCCTTCCTGAACACCCAAGGACCTAGTTCCCTCTGGAGCTCTGACCTGTGGCAGCCACAGCAGGTAGAAGTGCCTGGAGGCAGAGAGCTAACTGCATATACACCCCTCCCCCACTATAGGCCTTGCTCCTGGGATGGACTCATCACCATGGTCAACATAACCATTCTCCCCTCTCCTCTTGCTTTCCTGCCTTCCCTCCTCCCAGACCCACGCACTGGCTGTGCTTGTCAATTCAGAAACAACTGGATAAAACAGAGAACAATGGCTGCCCTTTGGCTTAAAGTATCTAGGAGATCATGTGAGCTTCCTAGGAAAAGCAGCTAGGGACCAATCTTAGGATTTCAGACATGGTGGCTTGTAGAAGTCTCCCCACCTCCCCGGCAGGACTATCTGCTTGACCAGCTGTACCCGGCTGCTCCTCAGGCTCTTAGACTATGTCTCTGGCTTAGAGGTCTTCTCATGTCCAATAGTCTAGACAGGCAGAGGATGGGAAGACAAAGGGAGAGGGACAGAAAGTCCAGGCCTGTCCAGCAAGGCTGGTCTGGGAGGAAGTGGCCATGTCTTTCTCCAAAGAAAGGGGCTGCTTGCTTTCTGTAGCCTTCAGTCTCAGCCTCTTGAGATGCTGACCAAATTTCCTCCTCTGAGCAAGTGAGAAGAACCTCCGAGAGCTCAGCATGAGCCTCATGCTCTTCAGGTTTACCGTGACCATGTTCCTGCAATCCATGTGACTGTCAGTTCTGAATCACCCATAGGTGTTGCCTTGAAAACATCTACAGTTGAGTCTAACAGGTAAGACCAGGGGCTCAGCGGCAGCTGGCCACGCCTAAGACAGTCTGGAGGTGTGGCACCCCCAGCAACAGACCCTCATAGGCTCTGGGTCCCTTGTAGCATCTTAGACTGGCAACATTCAGAGAGGTAATAAATAAATAAAATATTTTTCTGAGTACCTTTGGTTTTTGTTTTGGGTTTTGAAACAGGGTCTGTCTGAACTTCCTGCTTCCCTCAAACTTGCTCTAGAGCCCAGGCTGACCTCAAACTGAAGATCCCCTCTCTGCCTCCGCTTCCCAAAGGCGGGGATTAGAAGGCGAGGACACCATGCACTTTTGGGAGACTTTCAAATGCTTTGTGAGCAACCATGTACCTCCCCGATTTTAAGCTTACAGCTAAGCATGGAGTTCTTACAAAGTTTTCACTCTCCTCAAAATGCCCCACCCCGTCAGAAACCACACTGATCCTTCCCTAACTTCCTGTCTGATCTCTACGCAGGAGAGGCCAAGCTCCTTTATTCCTGGAATAGAAAAATCAGTTACTGACTCGAGAAAGCTTTCAAAAAACACAGAACAGTCTTCACTTCTGGGACAGAGGGGCTGGGTGCTCTGGTGAGTATATCCCAAAGGGGAAACGGAAGCCCCAGCTCTGTGTGACTGACTCCTTAGCACAACAAATGCCAAATAGGTGCGGCCATGCCCCCACACACAATGTGCCACTTCTGAGCTGAGTGCTGAGGCCCAGCACCCGAGCAGACCATAACGCCTGGCCAGGATCAGCTCTGTTGGCTGAAAAAGAGCCCAATACCAGCCTTTGAGTCCTCACTCCATCCATCCCCAGCATAACAGCATGTGGCCTTGGCTCAGACCACTCCTTCAGTTGGACAGAAGCCGGCTCCTTTTGTTTGGTGGATGTCCCCTGGCACATTAACTGAAGATGTACGAAGTTATGTCCAGGAGGCCAGCACTAAGCCCTACAAACACAGGTCCTGTCGCACGTGGATGCCCCGTGTCTCTGAAAAGTGCCTTCCTGTCAGCTCTCCGCTCCTCTGCTTCTCAGCTCTCCATGTGCATGAGTGTGACCCATCTTTCATCATCAAAGTAGCTGCAAATGCCTCTTCTCCAGCCCCGAGTCCACTGGGAACCAACGTTCCTGTTACTACATGAGGCATCCTGGAGGTCATGTAACTCTTGTCCTGTGCATCTAGTCTAGTATTGGCTCGAGACAGGCTCTCACAATACAGCCCAGGCTGTCTTGGGACTTGCCATTATCTCGTCTCAGTCTCTGGAGTGCTGGGCTCATAGGCATGGACTGCCACCCCTGGCTTATTCATCTATCTTTGTCACTGTTTAGCAAAGTGCCTTTCCTATCAAGAACCCATTGAGTTTTCAGAGAGACTGGGGGGCAGTTTCTCCTGGTCACTCATTTGTAAGTTAACTTTACATTTTTCACATCTAGTTTCTTTTCATTTTTTTTTTCAAGACAGGATTTCTCTGTGTAGCCCTGGTTGTCCTGGAACTCATTTTGAAGACCAGGCATGGTCACTTCCTCCGAGACTCAGAGATCCGCCTGCCTGTGCCTTGGGAGTGTTGGGAGTGAAGGCGTGCGCCCCCTGCCTGTTGAGGGTGTCTCAGAACGGGCTAGCCCTAAAGGCTGTGCTGTAAATTCACTTTCAGAACAGGCTAGCCCTAGAGGCTGTGCTGTAAATTCACTTTCAGAACAGGCTAGCCCTAGAGGCTGTGCTGTAAATTCACTTTCTCACAACCTTATGTTCCCAAGTTTCGAACCCCAGACTTCTACGGTCTAGTGTTTAGAGGTCAGGACCCGAAGGGGTTTGTGCGCCACCTGTCCCGGTCTGACAGTGCCATGCTAGGCATTCACAGACTCTAGTCTCACACATCCGATCTGAAAGTTGTTTCCCCAATTAGCTTTAACTTTCAAGGTGGATCTCAACTTCTCTAAGATGAGAAATGAATACAGGGAGAGAAAAAACCCAATCAAGCAAGCAGTTGAAAAAGCAGACATAGGGGCTGATGGTTAACTGAGGCAACACAAAGTAAGCCAGTGGCAGAGGTCCCCAAAGCAGGGAGGCCTCTGCGGCATGCACGGCTGGGAGAGCAAGGCAGAGGGAATCTCGGCACTGCCTCACCTTCCTCTTGTCTAATGGGGGGAGCGAGACCCCATTGGAACGGTTAAGGTCGGACACCAACACCTTCAGAATGTCCTGAATCTATAGCAGGAGAAGGGAAAGAAGGGGTGGGTGGGAGGGGAGAGTAGAGACAAGAAAGGGGGGAGGGGCGGGGAAGCAAAAAAGTCAGGGCAGGAAGAAGAGAAACAGTCAGGGAGATGGAATACTCAGGAGCACAGATGAGCACCCAGGCCTGTGCCATCCATCCAAGCAGCCACCTGCTGCCTTGTCAGAGGCAGCCCTCAGAGTGAGCAAGAGTCCCCGAGAGATGCAGTCAAAACACCTGACCAATGCAGCAACTCAACATACACAAGACCCTTTCCACAGACCCAGGATTGCAGGGAGCAATCTGCAAAGGCTCCAGGCCCCATGTCCACCTTAAAACCAGACTCTCAAATAAGACTGCACCTGTACACTGCTATAGTACAGCTAAAAAAGGAGTCTGTAAGACAATAAGCCAATCCACCATCATCCTGTCAAATGAAGGAACTAAGTGTGTGTGGGGGGGGGGACTTTCCTGAGGTAACCCAGCAAGCTCATGACAACAATGGACTTAACACTCAGATCTCTTCTTACTGATGGCTGCTTTTCAGAAGCTGAGAACAATGATGTTCCCTCTGGCCTGGTTTCTACCCCAGACCAAGAAAACCAAGCAGTACCTATCGTTGGCTCACTGTTAACTCCACAGCAGACCCTCCCCTAGGGGAATTAATGGAAAAACCACCACGACAAACTTCACTTTAACTTTATGGCTATACATTAAGAATATTAGCGCTATTGTATAGCTATGTAAAACGAGGTTCAAAGAATTCACACAGCTTGCCCTACAGTTATCGTACTTCTGACTGATGGAGAGAGAGAATTCAGACTCAGATTTTAGTTTTCTGTGCTGAGATAAAACCCAGGGTCCCTTTCGAGGCGAGCCCTAGTTCATTACCACTGAACTAAGCTCCAAGCCCTCAAAGCCAGAATTTTTAACCAGCACCTGACATCTCCACCTGAACCACAGCCCCCCCTTCTTCCCACCAACCCCCATTCCCCAGGAATCTGCTGGTCAAGACTCACATTCTCTGGTGACTGACAATCACTGGCAATGGTTCTCTCTGGGCTATGGCCATTTTTAATCTTTTTCTTCTTCTTTGCTCCTGCAGGGACACCTGGGCTGTTCTTCTGCTGATACTCTCTCAGCTGTGGAAAGGAGAACGGAAAGAAATGAAAGCCATTTGCTCCACATTCACAGCCTCTCCTCCAGCTTTCCATTTTATTGAGTTTTTTGCTTGGTGTTTCTGTAGGTGCCATCTGTTTGAGACAGAGTCTCACGTACCCCAGGCTGGGCACTAACTTACTATGTGGATGTGGAGGACTCTGAACATCTGATCTTCCTGAGCCTCGAAAAGCAACAGGATTCCAAGTACGTGCCCCCACACCTGGCTGATACAATCCTGGGGATTAGGCCGAGGCCCTTGTGCATGTTAGGCAAGTACTCTACACAGTGGAGCATTTCATGCTTGGTTTCTTTCTATGCTTTTTATAAAAAGACTTTTTATTTGAATGTACATTGGTGTTTTGTCTGCATGTATGTCTGTATGAAGGTGTCAGATGGAGTTGCAGGCAGTTGTGGTCTTCAATGTAGGTGCTGGGAATTGAACCCGGTCCTCTGGAAGAACACTCAGTGCTCTTACTCGATGAGCCATCTCTCCAGCCCCCTATAAAAATACTCTTACATACACAAGTCTCATGTAATGGTACCACGATTCTACAAAATACAGTAATGACCTCTTAATGGCAGAAGAAATGGCATAGCTAAAATGGCAGTTATTGGGTTGGGAATGTAGCTCAGTGGAATACTTGGCTAGCATTCAAGAGGCCCTACGTTCCATCCCAGCGACATAAACACATGCCCATACACACATACACACAAAGGTAAACTCAGAATCTAAACTCAATCTTCTGATGCCCTGCTCTGGGGTTTGCAGCTCCCAAGGGGAAAATCTAGAGGTAGAGATCAGAGAGTAAACATTTAGTAGGCAGGAACCGGCTGGGTGTGCTATCACCTATCTATAATCACAACTCCTGGGAGAGGCAGGAGGCATGAGAGGGAAGCCAGCCTGGGCTCCACAGCGATCCCCAGTCTCTGAAGACAACACGCAAACACATGAACCAATAGACAAAAACTATATCCTGGACCTTAAACCCCGCTCCTCTTTTCAAGCCATTTTCTCTTGCTGGCATGGTGATTCACACCTTTAATCCAAGTCCTCAAAGCAGAAGCAGATGAATCTCTGTGATGAGATGAGGCTAGCCTGGTCTACAGAGCAAGTTCCAGGTCAACCAAGGATATAATGGAAGACCCTGTCTGTATTCTTCTTTATTTTTACAGTATATTTTATGTGCATAAGTGCTTTGCCCATCTGTATATACGTGCACTGCATGTATACCTGGTGGACACAGAGGTCAGAAGAGGCTGTCAGAATCCTTGGAACTGGAATCAGAGATGATTGTGAACCATCATGTGGGTGCTGAGAATAATACTCAAAGATCCTGTCTTTAAAACATATACATATGTGTGTGTGTGTGTGTGTGTGTGTGTGTGTACACATGCATGCATGTTTGTATACTAGGAGAGAGGGTGCACAGGCATGTTATGGCGTACACAAGAATGTCAGAGGACACATGCATGAGTGCATACTGTGAGAGAGAGTACATAGGTATGTCATGGTGCACACAACAACGTCAGAGGACAGCCTCAGTGTTGCTTCCTCTTTCCCACCCTCAGACAAGTCTCTCATTACCATACACACCAGGCTAGATGGCCCCTCAGTTTCTAATAATTCTGTCTCCGCCATCCATCTATCCGGAGACCATCTGAGCTTACAGATTCATGCTGCCATGTCTGGTTTTATCTGGAATCTAAGAAATCCAAACTCAGGTCCTCCTGCTTGTGTGGGAGTACTTTACCCAATGAGCCAGTTCAGCGTCAAAAGCCAAAGTACTGTCAATACAACCTCACATCAATGGTTTCTTTTTGCTGTTGTAATGCTGGGGATTGAACCTGGAGCATTATGCATGAGAGGCCAGCATTCTACTACTGAGCCATACATACAGCTTTCCTACAAACAAAATAAACCAAACCAGGATTGCTGGCATGGTGGCCTATGCCTTTCACCTAGTACTAGGCAGGTGGAGGCAGGCAGATCTGAGTTCAGGGGCAGCCAGGAATACATAGACCTTTCCTCAAAAACAAACACAAAATTAAATTTAGATTGTTTTGTTTTGTTTTGTTTTGTTTGTTTTTCTAGACAGGGTTTCTCTGTATAGCCTTGGCTGTCCTGGAACTCACTCTGTAGACCAGGCTGGCCTTGAACTCAGAAATCTGCCTGTCTCTGCCTCCCAAATGCTAGGACTAAAGGTGTGTGCCACCACTGCCCGGCTTTAAATTTAATTTTTAAAAGACTGTATGTGTATGAGGGTAGTCATTGGTTTGTTTTTGCCTACTTGTATGTCTGTCTGTACATCATGTACATGCAGTAACCTAATTGGCCAGAAGAGGGCATCATATACAACCTCTAGAACAGGAGGTAGAGATAGTTGTTAGCTGACATGTGGGTGACGGCAGCTATAACCAGGTCCTCGGCAAGAGCAAGAAATGCTTTTATCCGCTGAAGCATCTCTCCAGCCCCAATATTGAGTATGACATACACCAAGCTGGTCTCAAATTCCATATACAGACAAAAATAGCCTTGAAGTCCTGATCCTTCTGCATCTACCTCCAGAGTCTTAGCAATACAGGCATGCATTGCTCTGTCTAGTTAATGCCATGTCAGGATCCAAGCCAGGGCCTCATGGTAGGCAAGCACTCTTGCCAACTAAGCTGAGTACTGAACAGGCGCTTGTATATAAGACAAACACCATAACAACTGAGCTCCTTTCCTAACTCCACTGGGGCGTTTTAACAGCACATAGTAAAGGTACACAGCAGTACTTCCTAAACGCGCTTCTTAAGGTTTACAACATGACAGAAGGAAACCATGAAGGCACAGCTTTAGTGAACATGGGATCAGGAAGGGCACAGCGTGTCGTTTCAGAGAGAAGTCTCCACAAATCTATGAAAATGCCATACCAGACTTTTATGTTTTTTCTTCAAAAGAGGCATGGGGAAGTGATGCTTCCCATGAGATGCCTCCCATGAATCCTGGAGTGAAAATCCCAGTTTGAAAAGACAATATGGCTGAATTTTTAAGTTCAGTTCAGTTCCCCAAGAAACTGATCAACACTATACATGTGTTTTGCTCCAGAGAGATTACAGTCTCTCTAGAGAGCAGAAAACCAAATCCAAACCAAACCCGTTCTTCCATGTCAGCAAGGGACACTGACAGTGTTGTATGCTCACATTAATGCTAAGTTAAGGAAATGTGGGCACCTAAAGCGTCTCCGCACTAGATTCCGTACTTGGGCTCCCTTCCAAGTGGAAATAGGTTCTCCACCAGAGAAACAGGAAAAGAGGCAACAACATTAGCTGAGCAGGTGGGGCAATCCAAACCAGACTCGAAGTAGTAATGACAGTTTCGAGGGGGGACTGTGACGTAACTACATTCCACTCCATACTACCAACGCCCGAGTCGCCTACAGGGCCAGGACCGAGGTCCTTGGAGACAGGTGCCCTGGGAGGTCCAGATTGGAGCGTCCGGAGCCTAGGGCTAAGAGACCCTGTGTCACTGACCAAAGTCACCTAGGGGGGACTGAGAGGGCGGGGGCTGGGTTGTTGAGGGGGCGGGGCTGAGAAGACTTCACTGGGGGAGCCCAGGGCGCTGAGGGGTTCTTCTACCCGAGTGTCTCGGGAAAGGCTCGGACTCTGGTCATGGTCCTGCCGTTGGAGGAGCTCGGGTGGGGTCAAAGGGCCGCGACTCGGAGCGCTTTACCTTTTTCTTGGCCGCAGCCAATTTGCTCTGCCTGGTTTCTTCCGACATCCCGGGGCGGGGAGGGGGGAAGCGGGGGGGCCACATCACCACGATCCCGGCAGCCACCGCGGAACTGCTTCCGGCAGCTATGGCTCCTCTACAAGTGCCAGAGAAGGCGGGTGCAGAGCGTCACTTGGCCGCTCGGAAACACAGCGTGACGTACTTTCTCTAAGCTCATTGGTTGATGAGAACGATGAATGACAGGGAGGTGTGGTCACGCTGTCGCGAGGCGGGAGCGACAGGTGGAGTTAACGACGAGAGCTGCGCGCGCAGCCATGACCCCTCAGAGCTGCCAATCGGAGGGAGGGGGGCGGAGCAGCTTTAGGTTGGTGCGTGCGCAGCCGGACGTAAGGCAGTTGGTGGTCTCCGTCGTCGATTTCTAGTTCCCTGAAGCAGCCGTTTAACCCCAACCCTGGACCCTTCAGAGTTTAAGCCCACCCCGCTCCGGGTGCCCCGGACCTTAGGGTTCAGGAGGTGGGTGAGGAGCGCGCCGCGCTTCATTTCACAGCCCTTTCCCGACTCCTCACGCCTCCCCCCTACTCCTCTCACCAGGCCTCTCCATAACCCGTTCTCCACACAGTCCCCTTCCCCCGATGCCCACCCGGACCTCAAAGCCCCCTGCCCCATCCCGGTAACTCAGGTAATGCCCCGGAAGCTGGTCCCGGCCCAGCCTCTTCCCGCTGCGGCTCCCGCGCCCCTGCGGTAACCCCATCCTCATCAGCCCTTTCCTCGGGTTCCTCCCCAGGGGTGAGTCAGAATTCAGCCGAATTTACCATGGGGGCTACCGATCACCGGTGAGTATATCAGCCCCACCTCACCCTCCCGCTGCATCCTAGAACCCACCACCCATCGCCTCCCTCTGCGTGAGCCTTCCGCTGCCAAGTTTAGTCCTTTCCGAATTCCACTCCTTTCTTTCCTTTCTCAGACATGGGAGCCTGCCCTCTCGTTCCTACCTGCCCGATGCCTACCCTTCTCCAAACGCTCTTGCTCGCAGCTTTGTTCCCTAACCCAGCCTGCCACCAGTCCTGCATGGTTTCCCAGTCAAGGAATCTATCCATCTTTATGCTGCCCACTCCCCACGCTACCTTTTTTTTTTTTTTTTCGGGCCACCCCTAAAACTCAAAGTCCTTCATTTCTCATCCCCCAAAGATGGAATTTTTAAAGTATGCTTTTTGATGAAATCATGATTCACTCCTTTTTAGTAATTGCTTTGTTCTTTATAACCGCTCCCCCCCCTTGAGACAGTTGTTAATCCCAAAGAGAAAGACCACCGACCCAAAATCAATTAAAGCAAGCAGTTGATTGAAGCAAGCTTTTTTTATTCGTGTACACAGCCCCTAAGGTGGGGCTCGAAAGGTCAGCCTTGGATGTGAGGAAAACAAGGCTTTTAGAGCTTAGGGGTAGGTGGTTTCCAAATGGAGGATTTGGTGGGGTTACAGGGACAGGACATAAGCATACCCGTCCAAACGACGACCTCAAAGACATGGTTCCAAGATGGGCAGAACAACAGCTAGTCAGTCAGAGGTGGTCCTTTTGAAACAAAGGTAGGGTTGCAAGATGGTTATAAACAACTTTTTGGAACAAAGACATGATTGCCATTCCTGGAACAGGCCATGCAAAACCATTTGTAGTTAAGGTTATAGGTGGGGCATAGCCCAATCCTTGAGAAACAGAGGTTTCATCAGAAAGAGGATTGAGTCTAGATTGTATTTACTATAAGATGGCTTTTAAGCCTAAAATGGAGGCAGGCTGGTTCCAACCTCAGTCTGTATTCAAGGATGCACTTGCATGGTCTCACTATGTAGCCCACACTAGTTGAATACTCTCCAGCCTCCTGCCATAGCAACTCAAATGCTAGAGAGCCAGGATAAATTTTGGAGTCTTGGGGAGAAGAAAGAGCATGCATGTGAGCAAGGAAGTGGTGGTACAAGTTTTTAATTCTGGCATGCAGGAGGCAGAGGCAGAGGCAGGGGGATCTCTTCCAGCCTGGTGTACAAAGGACAGAAACCCTGTCTTGAAAAAAACAAAGATAGCACCTTGATTTTAGAATCGGGGATCCCAGCACAATATTTGCTGCAGATGATGCCAACATAAAAACAGTAAGTATTTTTTTTTAAGTATTATTTTTTTTACTATTACTTTGTTTTATTGAGTCAAGTCTGTCCTTGCCTCAGCCTCCCAGTACTGAGATTAAAGGCCTTGGCTTTTTTTTTTTTTTTTTTAAATAATTTAAAATTACATTGTAAAATGTACTTAGTGTTTGTGGGCACTGGAAAGTCAGAGTACATGTGGAGGTCGAAGAATGGCTTTCGAGACTGGTTCTTCTACCGTTTGAGTCCAGGGATTGAACTCAGGCAATTAGATTTGGTTCTTTGGCCTCCAGTATTTCTTTAGGGGGAAATATTTTTGAATAGGAATTATTTAGGTAGCAGTAAGCCAGACTTACGGTCAGACCGTGGCTCAAGCCTCGCTCTTCCTCACCCAGGAGTTTTCTAGGAATCTCATAAGACATTAACTTTGTTTACAGTAAGAATAAGAACCTAATTTTCTGCACCCTTGAGACTGAGGGTTCTAAGTATTCCTTGTAACCCTGTCAGGAAAGTGACCGGGACCCTGGTAATCACTTCAAAGCTGCTTGGCCAACCTTTGACTTCAGAAGTCTATAAGTGACTGTAGTTCAGTGAGTTTGAAACTAACCTGGTCTACGTAGTGAGCTCCAAAGACAGCCAGGGCTACGTAGGAAGAGCCTACCTAAAAAATCAGAAAAAAAAAAAATACAAATTCAAGTCTCCTTTGGAAGCTTACACCCTCACCTGAGTGTGTCTTGGTTACCTTTTATTAACTCCTTAAATCTAGGAAGAATGCTTCTTAGTGAACCCCAAGTTTTCCTCAGATGGGCTGTTCAGAGTTTTGTTTTTTAAGCTAAGGATTGAGATTTGCCTGAGTAGCAGCAGCTGAGAGGAGCTTCTCAGGCCAGCAGGCCTCATTGCTGTCGGACCAGCTAGCCCACTCACCCTTTGAAGTGTAGCTTTGTCGGGAAGCCTTACCCTCCACTTCTGTCTCTAGCAATTCTGGACGCTTCCTTAACACATTGTTCAGAGCTTGTTTTTAAGACTTGTAATTAGTTGTTGGATCTTTCCTTTGATGACTGTTGTTTACCTGTGCCCAACTACTGTTGTAGGCACTGAGGTATCAGCAATGAACTAACACAAGGTCCCTGTCTCCTTGGAATTTACTGAGATAATAGTGGTGTGAACATAGAAATGAACTGAATGGCATGGCAGGTGACAATAAGTGAAGTGAAACACCAGGATAGATTGGAAAGATAGCTCCGTGGGAAAAGTGCTTGCCACGAACAGACCCACATAAATTCACTCAAACAAAACTGGATGAAGAAACAGACATATGTGTAATGCCAGCATTAAGGTAGAAACAGCAACCCCAGGTCCTGCTGGCCAGCTGGCCAGCCAAATCAGTGAGCTCCAAGTTCAGAGAGGCCCTGTCTCAGAAAGTGCGGTGGACAGTGAGTAGAGAAGACCCTGGACATGGTTAAGAGTGTGCTCTGTAGAGGACCTGAGTTCAGTTTCCAGTACCACACCAAGAGGCTCACAACCTCCTAGAACTCTAGCTTCGGGGGCTATAATGCCTTTGGCCTCCACAGGCATCTTCATTCCTGTACACATACCCCTACACACACAGTTAAAAATAAATAATAATACAAGAAAGGGTTTTAATTTAGGTTCATAAGTGGTTTTGCTTACAGGAGAGGGGCACTCTTATGCACATGTGCACCATTTGCATGCCTGATGCCTAGAGGTTAGAAGGTCTAACGACTGGCACTGGAGTTACTAGGTACTAAACCAGCTGGGTACTAGAAACTAAACCAACTCTTCTGCAAGAGCAGCAAGTGCTCTTAACTGCTGAGCCATCATTCCAGCCGCACGCGCACATGTGTGTGTGTGTGCACACTTATTTCTGCTAGGCATGGTGGCACATCCTTAAATCCTAGCACTCTGCAGGCAGAGACAGATGTATCTTTGGGTTAGAGACCACCCTGGTCTGTATAGTTAGTTACAGGCCAACCAGAGCTACAAAGACCTTTCTGGTACCCCCTTCCCATTTAGTTAGTTAGTAAAATTACAGGTGTTTGGGGGCAGGAGGTACAATGTCAGTGCTTCTCAACATGTAGCTCACGACCCCATTGTGGGTAGGATACCCTTTCACAGGGGTGGCATATCAGATATCCTGCATATCAGATAGTTATATTATGGTTCATAACTTACAAAATTACAGTTATGACGTTTCAATGAATTTTATGGTTGGTGATCAACATAGCATGAGGCATTGAATTAAAGGGTTGCAGTATTAGGAAGGCTGAGAAGCATTGCATTGTGATACGCATGTGGGGGTGAGAGGGTAACTTGAAGGAGTTATTTCTTCCGCCATGTGGGCTCCAGGGGAATTCAGCTGTTAGGTTTGGCTGTAGATACCTTTACCTGCTAAGCCCTTTCCCTGGCCCTTTTGAAACAACACTTTTAATGTACTGTGTGTGTACAATTTTTTAAAACTTTTTTTTTTTTGATTCTTTGTGGATTTCACATCATGCACCCCAATCCCACTCATCTCCCTGTTCCTTCATACCTGCCCTTTGCCCTTGCAAACTCCCCTGCAAAAGAAAAAAAAAACCCTTGTGGGAGCTGTAGTGTCCCACGGTATGTCCCACGGTATACCCTTTTTGTCCTCATTTCTTTGCTTGCAAGTGTTCGTTACAATGAGTGATCTGGTTCAAGGACTCTGGCTTCTACTACACTATCAGGACTGGATTCTCTCATGTTGAGAATCCTGTTGTTGCCTGTGTCATGGAGATCCTGCGGTTTTAGATCTGCAGGACTGGCCCTTCATGCTCCAGCAGTTCATTGTTGGGGTAGATATTTAGATAAACCAACTTAAAGCCCTGGGTCTGGGCCTTGGTATCTGAGCTGGTCAGTCTGCCAGCTTTCCCACACGTCACCACCAGGGGAGCCCTCTAGCACTGTGTCCAGCCAGCTAACCCAATGTTGCAGCAGGTAAGGGGCAGGTGGCTCTCATGACCTTGGGGCTGGCTCACCCACACCCATGCCTGCAGGGCCAGCTCTGATGGGCTGCCCTTGGCCTGCTTTTCTGTTGTGCCTAGGAAGGACAACCAACTCTGACGCTCTCGAACAATTTTAAGGAGTTAGTTCTCTCCACCAGGGTTTTGAGGATCAAACTCAAGGTTGTCAGGATTATAAGGCAAGTAATCTAACCAGCTGAACCACCTTGCAGGCCTGCCACCACACCACTTGAGCCACCTTGCAGGCCTGCCCTTCTCCTTGGTTCTCTTTGGCTTATGTGTCTTCTGAATACAGGGGCCCAGCTGGATGTCTTTTCCTGGGGCTCTCGCCAATACTGGCAGACAGTGCTCACTCATAATTAAGTGACTGATTACAAGCCAGAGACCTAAGAACAGGAACCACAGCTTCCTGTGTGTTTTCTTGCTAGGGAATTTAACGTAACACTTCCTGAAGATAAGCTGAGCTCTAGATGCCAGACTTTACACCAGTGGTTCTCAACCTTCCTAATGTTGTGACCCTTTAATACAGTTCATTATATTGTAGTGACCCCTAACCATAATTGTCTTGATGCTACTTCATAACTGTAATTTTGCTACTGTTGTGAATTATAAATACCTGATAAATGATCCCCTGTGGGAGGTCATGATCCACAGGTTGAGAACTGCTTTACAGGCTCAAAGGCAAAAAGAGCAAAGATGAAGTTTAACCCTTAAGGAGTTTGCTGTCTAGTGAGATTTTAAATCCAGCGACATTGTACTACAGGCCAAGCTGCTTAGGATTGGGTTTAGGCGGGAAGAGAAACCCAAATAACTGCCGTTGTGGACTCTGCCCATCTTGCTCCAGCCTCCAAGGCTTCTTCCTCATCCAAGATTGATGATCTTTAGCATTACCTTTCATGCAGAGAAAGGCCAGCGCTAGGCATGTTCTCTTCCTGGAAGGACATTCCTCAGGCATTGCATCTGTCACTTCTGATGACATTTCCACTGTCCCAGCAGTCTTAGAGCCACACCTAATTCCAGGGAGAGCTGAGAAATAAATGGATTCTAAGGGCAGGGGTCTATTACCAATAGAGATATTCATAGGCTCTGATCTGTAATGTTCAGCAACGGCCATTCCCCATGATTGATGAGGGTGACGATGTCAGCGAGGAGACCTTGAGCTCTGACATTCAGAAACTGAAGGAGAAGCAAGACATGCTGGACAAGGAGATCTCCCAGTTAATAGCAGAGTAAGTATTTTGTTTTCTGAGATTTCTCCTGGACCCCAGGCTGGCCTTAAAACTTGCTATATAGCTGCTGACATTGAGCCGATCCCCCTGTTCTCTTAGTGAGTGGTTACAGGCACAGAAGCTACATCTAGTTTTCTGAGCCAGTCTGTGCCACCCATCGTGGTTGAGGTAACTTTGAGGCCGTTGTGGAGTGCTTGCCTCGCATACATAAAGCCCAGGTTCCATCCCGTTGCAAGAAAACCAAAGGGCAACGGAACCCTAGCAGAGTGCTCACCTGTTGTTCATAGGCCTTGGGTTTTATTCCAAGTCATACAAACATTCTTAACTTAAAATTAGTGCCTAGTAACAAAAACCTAGCTATACTAGATTACCATAGGAAAGATTCTAAGTTGTAGTGAGTATCTTTGCAACCATTCTAGGAAGTCAGGTTGGGACAAGCCTAGAACCAGGGTCTAGAAAGCTGTGGGAAGTGAAAGCAATGTCCATTCTTCCAGGCACTGCTCACTACCATGGGTCCTTTCAGTATGGAGCTTCAGCACCTAGGAGAAGCTGGCTTCACCACAACTCCTGAGCTCCCTTTATGTTCCTTACTCCAGCCTTGGCAGAGGCTGAGTTATGTATTTCATATAAGGGAATCTGCCTGGTGACTCAAGGCCATAGTAACCATAAATCCCTCCTTTAAGGGACAAGACAAGTTTGCTAGGAATGAGGAGGTGGGCAGATCCCTGCCCATTATAAACTTCAGGAAAGCAGGTTCCATCCTGTCATCCCTGTCCCCAAGGCCTAGCACCTAGTAGGACCATAGTGAATATTTGTTAAATAGATACTGAACACATGTCTCAGTGCCTCCAGCTTACCTAATCATGTTCATTCTTCATTGTTCTTTCTCAGGGGCTACCGTGTGATTGAACTGGAGCAGCATATCTCCCTCCTCCATGAGTACAATGACATCAAGGATGTATCCCAGATGCTGCTGGGCAAGCTGGGTGAGTCTCAAAGGATGGGAAGGTGGGATGCCCCAACCCCTCTTCTCACCAGCCTCTACTCCCCTAGGTGACCAGCAAAGCAGGCAGGCAGCTCTTGCTTTGTTTAGTCCCCAGGTCCTACTTGGGAGCAATTTTTGAACAAGAGTTACCCACCTGCGGGACTGCAGTAATGGTTCCTGTTCTTCTATGGCCTTCAGAGGCATTGAGATACCATGGCTACCTGACTTGCTTAAGTGCAGCAAGGACCAGGGCAATGCTTTATATGCAGTGGGATTTAGTTCCTCCTCTTGACCAAGGCAGATGCCTATGTATTTGTCTGACTAGAATAGCTCGTCATGGAAGTCAGGCCAGTTTGGGGTAAGATATTGTGTAGAAGCCTTGTATAAGCTCAGTAGCACTTTCCACTGGCTCCGAGTGGCAGGCCCTGGCGTTCTGCAGCCAGGAGGATGATGATTAGAGCTGCGCTATTGACCAGCTGCTGCCTGAGTTTTACACTTGTTACAGCGATCCCTGTTGCCATCCAAGACCCCACAACCCAAAGAAAGCCAGGTTCACAGCAGAGGGGAGTCGAGTCATTAGGAATGGGTCCCAGAGGAGGGAGCAGAAAATAGGGAAATGAAGTGGCTAAAAGGAGTGATTGGAGCCAAAAATGGACGTGGCCAGGTGTAGTGGTAGATTGAAGCGGTAGAGTCCTAAGTTCAAGACCAGCCTGCATTCCATAATGAGCCCCAGTCATAACACCTCGAGGTCATATGATCTGGAGCATGTGTCCTGTCACTTTCCTGACTTTTCAGTGAACATTTAGTGGGCATCTACTCTGTCCTAGGTACTCTAAAGTGCTGGAATGGTGGTGGCAAAACATGTAGGTTGGGTTTTAGTGTTGATAGTGGGCAGACTATCTGTGTCTGTTATCAGTGGATGGACAGAAATGTTAATGTGTTAAGATCTGTGACAGAAACAGCAAAGATGGGAATACTGAAGTCTGAAGAGTGAGGAGAGAAGATAGGTGTGTCTTAGGCAGAGCAGCAAGAGGAGCAGGGTCACACAGAGGCCATGCTGAAATGCTTGTTTGGTATGGGTGGCCAGGCCAACCCCCCAGGGACAAGGCTTGGATGGAGAAGCAGGGAGATTACCTTTGCCATAAATGGTAATGTGTGAATCTGGGCCCAGAGGTGCTGTGTGGGTAGTCAGGACAGTGGCCTTAGTTTGGATTTTAACAGTCTCCTCTGAGCCGGGCAGCGGTGGCACATGCCTTTAATCCCAGCACTTGGGAGGCAGAGGCAGGCGGATTTCTGAGTTCGAGGCCAGCCTGGTCTACAGAGTGAGTTCCAGAAGAGCCAGGGCTACACAGAGAAACCCTGTCTCAGAGGGAAAAAAAACAACAACCCAGTTTCCTCTGGATAGTAATCCATCCTTCCTTTCTTTCAGCTGTGACTCGAGGCGTTACCACCAAGGAGTTATATCCAGATTTTGATCTAAACCTGAACGACTGAGCAGCTTCTTGGAGACTGCCCCCCAGGCACAGGAGGATAAGGGCATAAAAGGCAGAGAGTCCAAACAGTATATTCATATGGTTTCCAGAATCAAAAAAAAGAAAATGCTAGAAGCCTCCAAAGTTTGGGGTAGATTCTAGAGAAGAGGGGTTTGGGAGGGGTGGGTGTTGTCAGTGCTAAGGTTCCGAAACATACTTGTGAATGGATGTGTGTGGTTGTCCCTTTTGTTAATAAACATATGAGCAGTCTCTGCGTAGTTCTGATCCTTATCTCTACTAGCCTGTGTGCCTACCGTTGATCACATCAGCTCACCCCTGCTGACTCTCACAGCTGTTAGTCCATGAGGATTCTTTTTTTAAAATATATGTATGTATGTACGTTCGTATATATGTCGCTGTCCTCAGACACACCAGAAGAGGGCGTCAGATCCCATGACAGATGGTTGTGAGCCACCATGTGGTTGCTGGGAATTGAACTCAGGACCTCTGGAAGAGCAGTCAGTGCTCTTAACCACTGAGCTATTTCTCCAGCCATCCATGAGAATTCTTACTGCTGTCCCATTGACCTAAGAAAGGCAGGTGACTTGCCCAGGGTCACACAGTAGCAACTATGACAGGGGTTGAAACGTAGGATTGTGCTTTGCACTGCTACTTTTCTGGGTTGAGAAGGAACAGGTGGGAAATGACAGCATTGTTCATTTACAAATTTGGCCGTCGTGATTATGAGTGAAATTCATGAGACCGGAGACATGACTCATGATGAGCTAGCTGTGTTTGATTCATAGAACCCACATAAAGGTAGGACAGAATTTACTTCATAAAGCTGTTCTCTCACCTCATGTGTACCATGGCCACATGTGCACTCCCCCACCCCCTATTGTGTGCACACACAATGTCTCAATTTTTTTTTAAGTTTTGTTTTATATAAGTACACTGTCGCTGTCTTCAGACACACCAGAAAGCATCGGATCCCATTATAGATGGTTGTGAACCACCATATGGTTACTGGGTATTGAACTCAGGACCTCTGGAAAAGCAGTCAGTGTGCTAGTCTCTCCAGCCCTCAATAATTCTGTCTGTTGAGATAGAGTTTTTCTGTGTAGTCCTGGCTGTCCTGGAACTTGCTCTTTAGACCAAGTTGACCTTAACACATATGCCTCCTGAGTGCTGGAATTAACAGGGGTGACCACCACCGCCTAGCTTATGTCCATCTCAATTCTAAAGGGGAAAGAAGTTAATAGTTTTTCAACTTTCTCAAAAGGATCTCTCCCTTGGAAGTTGATGTTCAGAATGAGAATTCCAATTCCCATCTGTGACTCTGGCCGGTAAGGGTGAAGGACTGCTGTGCTTTGCTCGTTGCACACAGACAGCTCACCTGTTAAGAGCACTGGCTGCTCTCCAGGGCACCTCTGTTCAGTTCCCCCAGCAACAACACAGTAGCTTATGCTGGGGGCCTGGGATAAGCCTCGCACTGACCACTCGGACATCAGTCTTGAATATGTGATGAAAGTGTATTGAATGCTTGAAAGAAGACGAGAAGGAAAGCCTAACTGTGGCATCTGTCTGTCCTCAGGGTAGGTTGATTGGTCGTCAGCACAGGATAGAAAGGGTGGGTGGGTGGTGGTAGTCAATGTTAGCATAGAAACAGCACTGCTCCCCCAGGGCCATACATAATCCTCCTTCCTTGAGGAACATCAAGCCTTGCAGGACCACCCCAGCTAAAGAGCTCTGTCTTCCAAAAATGAGGTAGGTGGCTGAATGTAATTTAGCCAGATCTTTCTCCACCGGTTCACTCAACAGCCTGAAGTTCTGTACCCCTGTAACTAGAACGGTTTTAAGAGCGGCAACCACAGCAATTTTCACATAGTGCTAATCTGCCTTCTTACCTAAAGAACATGTAGGGGAATTCTGTAATTATCAGTTGCTATTAAATGGCTTGTAAAACTATTTTATTTTCTAGGTGATTCTGATATTATTAGAAGCATGCTAGAACAGACTGGTGAGAAGTAAACCAAGAAAGTTTTCCTTTAATAAAACTTTGCCAGAGCTCCTTTTGAAAAAAAAGAAAAGAAAAGGAAAAAACAGCTCAGCTAACATCGGGGGTGAGGGTGGGGGGTGTCTCCCAAACATATCTCAAGCGGGCTTATTCCATCTATGTAAGGAGTGTTCCTGACCCTAAGGAGAGTCACTCCGTCATCGCCAGGTTCTAAGGTTAATTTAGTTAAGGCCTCCTTGAGGGTTCCATTCATCCTCCCTACCTGGCCTGAACTCTGGGGGGGTGGGGGGTGGGGGGGTGGTAATGCAGAATGAAGCTTCCAATTCACCCCCAGTGTTTTTGTTGAAGTTTGCCTAACCTGAGAGATGAAGGCTGGTCCGTTGTCAGATCCCAAGGCCATGGTAGTTCTAAACCAAGGTGTTATTTCCTCAGTGAGGTTCTTAGTTTGAACACTTTCCTTCTTGGTTGGGAATGCCTCAGTCCATCCTAAGAAGGTATGCATAAACCTTTTATAAACATAAAAGATATTTTGTAACCAAATTTTCCTGGTTTTACCTCAGAGAAGTCTGTTTCCCAGTAGACTACTGGTGAAGTTCCTCTTTCTCTTTTAGCATATGTTGGTTTTGGAGCTGGGCTTGTCACTTGACAAGGATGACATCTACTGACAATGTCCTCCACTTCCTTAGTTAGTCCTTGAGTAAAAAACTTTGTAGATATTCTTTCTTTTTTAAAAGAATTATTTATTCATTTTATATCTGAGTACACTGCTGCTCTCCTCAGACACACCAGAAGAGGGCATCAAATCCCATTACAGATGGTTGTGAGCCACCATGTGGTTGCTAGGAATTGAACTCAGGACCTCTGGAAGAGCAGCAGTCAGTGCTCTTAACCACTGAGCCATCTCATCTTATTCATTCCTAGATATGTGCTGGCATGGAAATCCTGAATCAAAGTTCTGCCCAGAGTTTTTAGTAGACTCTTTCTTTCTTCTGTCTCTTGTATGTCACCATCTGTCCTTTATGTGGGTATTAGGTAGGAGTTGATAAGCCTGGTTGTCTTCTTCGGAATAAATTGGATGTTCAAGCAGGACCAGGTCTGGAAGGGTTACTGGAGAGATGTGGCAGAGGCTGCTTGGTGGCCTCTCTAGCCGTCAGGTCTGCTTTACAATTACTGATGGCCTCTGGGGTCTGTTCCTGCTGATGTCCAGGACAATGTATGATAGCCATTTTCTTTAGGAGCCATACAGCAGCTAGGAGGTCTAGGATCTCTTGTTTGTTTTAAGTGTCCTTCCTTCTGTAGTCAATAGTCCCCTTTCACTGTATATTGCCCTGTGAACATGTGCAGGGGCGAATGCATATCGACTATCAATGTAGATATTAACCACCTTGTCCTTGCCCAATTTAAGAGCTTCAGTGAGGGCTCTTAATTCTGCCCTTTGGGCTGACATCCCACTCAGGAGGGAAGATGCCCATAAAGTCTTGCCCAGGTCCACCACTGCCGCCCTGCGTGCCTAGTGCCATCTTCCATGTAGCTGTTTCCATCGGTGTACATGGTGAGATCTGCATTGGGCCAGGGCCAGTTGGCGAGGCCTGGCAGGTTCAATGCACACACTGCAGGGTCTCCAAGCAGTCATGTATCAGTGGGTTTTCCAAGTCTGGATTGGGTAGCAGGGTGGCAAGGTTCAGTAAGGGCAAAGGGCACTCAGGGGTGGTTAAGCAACAGAGACTGATAGTGCGTTAGCTGGGCACTTGAAATCCAGTGGTCAGGGGTCTTCTGAGAACTCCCTCCATGGAATGGGGAGTAGTTATGATCAAAGACTGTCCAAAGTTAATCTGCACTTTTAGCCAACAGTGCAGTAGCTGCTACATACTTCAAGCAGTTTGGCCATCCTGCTGCTGCTGCTGCTGCTGCTGGGTCCAATTTCTTATATAGGTAGGCCACTAGTTGTCACCAAGGGCCCAAGGTTTGTGTCAGTACCACTTTTGCAATGCCTTGGCTTTTGTCCACAAATGAATGGAAGGGCTTGGTCACATCAGGCAGCAGCGTCAGGGCAGGAGCTGACAACAGTGCTGATTTCAAATCCTGAAAAGCTTTCTCCTGTTCTGCTGTCCATATGAAAGGCCCCCTGGTGGCCTCATAAAGGGGTTTAACTATTTCAGCAAAACCTGGTATCCAGAGCCTGCAAAAACCCGCCAACCCCAGGAATTTCCATACTTAGTGTCTGGTGTTAGGCATTGGGATGCCTAAGAGAGTGGTTTTTGGTTTGTTTGTTTGTTTGTTTGTTTGTTTTAAACTGGGTGAGAGAGACTTCTTTGACTCCCCTTGAGCTGGAAACCCAAGTAGGTCACTTCAGATACACAAATTTGAACCTTCTTAGCCGAGAGACCCTATATCCCAGTTTCTGCAGTGTTTCTAGAAGAAACCTGGTTGCTTCTATGCGCAAGTCAACATCATTGGCAGCCAATAGCAAATCATCCATGTACTGAAGCAAAGAAACATGTGGCGGTATAGTCTACCTATACTCATGTAGGTCCTGGAGGAGCGCTTCATCAAAAATGATAGGTGAGGTTTTGAATCCTTGTGGCAGTCTGATCCAGGTCAGCTGTCCACTGAAGCCTTCAAACCTACCTCGACAGGAGGCAAATGAAAGGCCAAACCTGGAGGGTTATTCTCAGCCCATACCTGTGGTCTCAGGTTTATGAGTTGTTTGAGGGAGAGCAATGGGAGACTTCTTCTTGATTCTCTAGTCTTAGTATTCACCTTCCAGTGAAAGGACACGGACCAAGACTGAATCTCCCTGGACAGATATGCAAACCTCTGGGGAGAAATAATTGTGAGCTCCCGTTTTTTAGGAGGTCCCTCCCCAATAAAGGATAAGGACATTCAGTAATCACTTAGAGTGAGTAACAGTCTTTTTACCCAAAACCACACATAGTTTGGTAGTTCCTGAGTAAGGTTTAGTGCCTCCAGCACCCTGGACTAAGGTGGTCTGGTTTATCAAAGGTCCCAGGTACTTCTGGAGAAGAGTGGCATGCCCCAGTGTCAACAAGAAAGTTTCCTGCATGTCTGCCTGCTGTTAAAGTTATCCTAGGCTTGGGAAGGGACTTGGAGCCCTGACAGCCTCAGTCTGTTTCTTCTCAGTTTCTGGGGCACTCATTCTTCCCACAAGCCTTTGGGAAGCAGTGGGCACGCTGATTTTTCAGAAGCCTTGGACAGGGTTGAGTCTTACCAAGTCATTTAGTCTTGTCTTTATTATTCAGAGGTTTTCGCAGACCTGCACCTTGAGCTTCCTGAGTTGCAATAAGAAATTTTGCCAGTTTCTTAGATTGTTTATCTTCTTGGCTTTCCTTATTATTAAAAGTCTTTTGAACAATCTCCATTAATTCAGACAACTTCTTACCTTCGAAGCCTTCAATTTTTTGAATCTTCTGGATGTCAAGGGCTGATTGACCCACACAAAAGCCTGGCTGATAGCTGGTCTCTGGTGTCTCGGGGTCAGTTGGGGCATAGTTGCAATAGGCATTCAGTAGCCTCTCCAAAGAAGGCAGCAGGAGATTCCATAGGACCCTGTGAATTACCTGGCTCACCTTAGACAAATTTGAGGTGCCACCTTGAGACACCCCCACCCCATGAGAATCTGGGAATGTACACACACACACACACACACACACACACACACACACACACAGAGCTGTCTAGCAGCTATGGGTGAACTGGGTCTACCTGAAAGGGGAGCTGGAAACGAAAAAGGGACGGGGTTCGAGAGAAGAATGAAGCCAAGACAAAAGTTTACAATCAAGTCTCAAAGTTTAATTCAGCAGCTCCAACTTATAAAGGGAAAACCCACAAGCCTCATCCTTTGTTTCAGCTGGGTTAAGTTGCAAAGCAAGCGCAGCAGGCAGTCCGTTCTTCTAAGTTCTTGTAAGAAGCTGCATGTGAAGCAAGGCCGATGACTCCATCTGGGTCGTTGAGGTCCAACTATGGCATATGCCCAAGGTCTATTCAGCCTGCTTAAGGCCCAGAGAAGGACGCACATGCACACACCACACCAGAAGAGGGCATCAGATCCCTTTACAGATGATTGTGAGCCACCATGTGGTTGCTGGGAAATGACCTCAGGACCTCTGGATACCTTCTGCCCACTGGGGTCTTGTTCCTCTGTGGTGAAGTGTATCTGCACGAGCAGCTGGGTGTCATCCCAGGTGGGCTGGTGCATATGAAAAATAGTCTCCAGGAGAGATCTCAGAACTTGACGTCTCTCAGAGAAAGGCAGATTCTGAGCTTTCCAGTTGTAAATATCACTAGCAGAGAAAGGCTGACACACCAGAAGAGGCAGGTTTCTGGGAGTTCGAGGCCAGCTTGATCCATATAATGGGTGTCGGGCTAAAGGGTTTTATATCATGAAACCCTTTGTCTTAACTATTCTACTGCTGTGAAGAGACTCTGACAAGAGAGAACACTTCATTCTGAGCTTGCTTACGGTATCAGAGGCTTAGTTCATTATGATGTGGGCTGGGGCTGGGGGCATGACCCGAACGATGCTGGAAACCTCAAAACCCACCCCCAATGACACACCTCCTTCAACAGGCCACACCTCCTCGTTCTGATAATCCTATAAGAGTTCCACTCTGGTGACTAAATATTCAAATGCATGAGCCTATGCAGGCCGCTTTTATTCAATCCACCACATCCTGCCTTTAAAAAAAAAAAAAAAAAAAAAAAAAAAAAAAAAAAAAACAGTCATTGGGACGAAAGAAGATTTGGTTTAGTGTGTAAGATCCCAGCACCCTTTAAAACAAGCCCGTTGTCCCACACAGACCTGTAACACCAGATCTGGAGGTGGGTGGAGACAGGAGAATGGCTGGGGTTTGCTTCTCAGCCCAGCTGAGAAAACTTGAACCCCAGCTTCACCTGAGAAAGAGACCCTGCCTCATAGGAATAGACAGTGAAAGGACCCTAGATAGCGCCTCTGTACACAGTCATGCACTCACTCACACCTTCCAGAACAGCACTAGGAGGCAAAGGCAGGTGGGATCTCTAAGTTCCAGGCCCATCAGAGCTACGTAGACTCAGTCTCAGAAGCCATCATCAACCCAACCCTGATGAGTGTGTCTGAGAGTTCTTTTTGGGAAATGTGGGCAGCAGAGTCACCACAGGGAAGGGTCACAGCTTGGAACAGCAGAACTCACTTGTGTCTTGCTCAGACCATTGTCTGCAGGTCACGTGACCAAATGGGATGAGGTCCGGGATGAAGATGAACACATAGTGTTTGATAGGGACAAGCAGCTGTCTTAGCCCAGAAAGCCTCACTACTGAAGGGTGCTCAGAGGATCTGGTGGGCAGCCTCAGGGCTCATGACCCAGCGCCTAGACCTCTTCCCCCAGTGACCCACGCTTGTGCTCTGGCCCTATTCCTGACATCAAACACACTACATCAATCTACCTTTACAGATTCACCATAAAGATCCCCTAGTCACTTATTTCAAGCAGCAGCCTAAGCCCATCCTAACCAGCTTTGCATTTACATCCATCACCCAAGAAGGGAGCCGGGGAGGAAAATATCTCCAGGTCCAATTCAGTATGAAAACCACCCCCATGTGCTATTGGCAGGCACCAGTCTCTTGGGGCAGGGCCTACTCAGGGGTGTGCTTAATAGCTGAGCAGCACGTGGACAGGGACAGAGAAGGAGGTGAAAGGTGATTATCAAACATCCAAATTAGTTACAAGCCAAAGGTTTCATCAGACGAGGACTGGCCACTGTAGTAACCCGCCATTTGCACAACTCTGCTCAATGGGATCTGTGCACCTCACCTGAAGCACATTACCCGCCCTGACAATGGAGTTCTGTAGAGTACCCCTTTCCCAAACCGAGCCAGCTGAGGCACAAGATGTAAACAATCCCCAATCTGCCTGACTCCAGAGCTGGCTAACTACCAATGAGTAATGTCCTAGCTCCCAAGGGTGGATTGGCTTCTCTTGAAGAAATGATGGCTCATACCTACAATCCCAACATCCAGGAAAGCCTAAGAGTAATGGATTGCTAAATTTAAGTCCCACCTTGGGTACTTAGGTAAACTAGTAGGGGAGGGCTTGCCTTTTGAGGTTCTTACATAGCCCAGGCTAGCCTAGAACTCACCTTCCTGCCTCTGCCTCTGAAATGCTAGAATTGTTGGTAGGCACCACCATACTGTTTGGGAGGAACTAGAATTTGAATCCAGAGCTCTCTGGACCCTTAGGGTCACTATCTTAGCCACAAATTTCTATGGTGTTTCTCAGAAATTGAATCTGGCCTTGGCCAGATGTGGGGGTACATGCCTTTAAACTTAGCATTCAGGGGGTAGAGGCAGGCAGGCAGTTGAAGGCCAGCCTTCTCTGGCTAGTTTCAGGCTATCCAGAGATACACAGCTAGACTGTCTTAAACAAATGCCTTAGTAGGGGAGGGACTAGCGATGTAGTTCAGCATTAGAGCATTTGCCTAGCTTGTACATAGACCAGAGTTTCATCCTTAACACCATAAAATAATGATATGCATTTGAAATGTGGCTCCCCAATGTTTAGGAATTCTTGAGTTTTCAGGCCCACAGCTTTGCCTTTTATACGTTTTTAAAAGATTTGTGTGTGAGTTGGGCATTGGTGATGGTACACAGCTTTAGTCTCAGCGATCAGCACTCAGGAGGCAGAGGCAGGCAGATTTCTGAGTTTGAGGCCAGCCTGGGTCTGTAGAGCAAGTTACAGGACAGCCAGGGCTAGGTAGAGAAACCCCGTCTTGAAAAAATGTCTCGTGTGTGTGTGTGTGTGTGTATGTGTGTGTGTGTGTGTGTGTGTGTGTGTTGAGGGTTGTGGGGTACCCTGTGAGTGCACTGCCCTCAGAGGTCAAAGAGGGCGCTGGATCTGGAGTTAGAGGCAGTTGTGAATCACCTGACCTGACATGGGTACTGAGACTCGAACCCAGGTCCTTTGGAAGGACGACAAGTGCTCGTAGACCCTGGAACCATCTGTCCAACCCATCTTTTTGTTGTTGTTGTTTTTTGTTTGTGTTTGTTTGTTTGTTTGAGTCTAGGCTGGCCTATATATTGGAGGATAACCTTGAACTCCTAACCTTTCTGCTTTCACCTCCCAAGTTGCTAAGAAATTTTTGAAATCTTTTAGCACCTCAGGGGATCAACTGAGGAATTGTACATGTCAGGCACTTGACCACTGATCCACATCCCCAGGTATCTCTCCACTTACTTTGTGTATATGTATGAGCAAGTAATTGTTTGTGTGGGCATGGGTGCACAGGTGCAGCGGTCGAGAAGACATCCTTGGGTGTTGTTCCTTAGGTGCAAGGTAGGTTCCTTAGGTTCCTGTCTGCTCAAGTTTTTTTTTTGGTTTTGTTTTTTTTTTAAAGATTTATTCATTTATCTTATGTATATGAGTATACAGTGGCTATCTTCAGACACACCAGAAGAAGGCATTGGATCCAATTACAGATGGTTGTGAGCCACCATGTGGTTGCTGGGAATTGAACTCAGGACCTCTGGAGGGGCAGTCAGTGCTCTTATCAGCTGAGCCATCTCTCCAGCCCCCCCCCCCTGTTTTTTAAAGGCCTCTCATTGACCTGCATCCCCCCAAGCAGTGTAGGCTAGCTAGCAGTGAACCCCATGGCTCCTCCATCTCCACTTTCCCAGCACTGGAGTTACAAGTATTTGCTACTGCACCTGACTTTTAGTCTGTATCTGTCTGTCTATCTGTCTGTATGTCTAGGCTAGAGGTCAACATTTAGGTGTCTTCTTCAATCGCTCACCATTGTTTTTGAGACAGGGTTTCTCAGTGAAAGGGAAGCTTGCCAGTTTAACTAGACTGGTTGGCCAGTAAACCGCAGCGATATTCCTGTCTCTGCTTCCCAAACACCAGGATCGCAGCTGTCAATGCTGCTGCTGCTATCAACGTTTTACAGGAGTGATAGGGCTTGAGCTTGGGTCCTTATGTTTGAATGGCAAGTATTTTACCAGCTGAGCCATCTCCCTAGCTCTCTCAATATAGTTTTTTTGGTTTGGAAATTGGACCTAGGATCTCATGCATGCTAGGCAGGTGCTCTACTGAACTAAACCCTCAGTTTGTTTATTTGTCTTGGTTTTAGTCTTAGTTTTTCCAGACAGGGTTTCTCTGTGTAGCCCTGGCTGTCTTGTAACTTGCTCTATAGACCAGGCTGGCCTCAAACTCAGAGATCCACTGCCTCCTGAGGACTGGGGCTAACGGTGTGCACCAGCACCACCCAGTAACCCTTAGCTTTTTAAAAAATGTTAAAGATGGGATCACCAGGCCAGTTTCTAGAGTTGTTGATGGTATCTTTTATCTCTGTTGCTTGTTCCCTGGTGGCTGAAGAAATGGTTTCCAAACAACAGTAATGTCTTAACAAATCCTATTGCAAACCTGCCTGTATCTAAAGCACCCATGGTGGTCCCTGACCTCAAGTATCTCAAGAATTCACCACCCAAAGGCCTCTGATTTGGTTGCTTTCCAAGATGTCTTTTAGACCCTGGTTGGCTGCCTTCCTTCCCTGGAGTTGACTTGCTCCACCCCTTCCTCCCTGACATCAGCAAACTTGCCCAGTTGGTTTGCCAGGAAGAAGCTGGGTCTGTTTTGTCATCTTTGGAATCTTGTGGATTCTGATTCACCAGGAACACCAGTATTGGAAGAGTCAGAGGCGGCACCACTGAGAGAAGAGTTCAGGCAGGACCCTAGCTTTGACTGCAGCCGGCTCTGCTGACCCTAATGAAGCTGGAAGGCCCGAAAGCTGTCCCATCACACCAGTCAGACCTTGGTCCTCACCCTGCAGTTCTTGTCTCAGCTCCACCCACTGCCCCAGCACCCTCATCCCCAATGCTCGTCACTCCCAAGCTCCTGTCTTTCGACTGATGTCCATCCTCCTGTCATCTGGCCCAAGGATAGGATTGGTCATGGGCTGAGCAAATGCGGCAGAGGAAATGCACTGCTAATAATACAGTGGTGGATTGAGTTTGTTTGCTTTTCTGGTTTTTGGGGTTTTTTTGACACAGGGTCTCCTTATATAGCTTAGTTGGACTTAAACTTGGAGTCCTGCCCCAGCCTCCTAAGTGCTGGGATTACAGGTATGCACTGCCATGACAATTATGATGGTCAGCCTTCATTGTCACTTGACTATATTTAGGATCCATGGAAACACCTGTAGATGTCTGTGGTGGTTTGTATACGCTTGGCCCAGGGAGTAGCACTATTAGGAGGTGTGGCCTTGTTGAAGTAGATGTGGCCTTGTTGGAGGAAGTGTGTCATTACAGGGGTGAACTTTGAGACCCTCCTCTTTACCTCGTGGATCCAGTCTGCTCCTGGCTTCCTTTGGATGAAGGTATAGAACTCTCAGCTCTTCCTGCACCATGCCTGCCTGACACTGCCATGCTCACGCCTTGATGATCATGGACTGAACCTCTGAACCTGCAAGCCTGGTTAAACATTGTCCTTTTAAGAGTTGCCTTGGTCATGGTGTCTCTTCACAGCAGTAAAACCCTAAGACAATGTCTCTATGAAGTGTTTCGGGAAAAGTCTAACCAAGACAAAAGGAAGACCCACCGTAGATGTAAGCACCATCTTATGGGATGAGATCCTGAACTAAATCCTAAGGGAAAGCTGAGTTCTAACATCCATCTTCTTCTTATGGGTGGGATGTGACCCGCCACCTCACAGTCCCACCACAATGCCTTCCCTGAGCCGGAGAAACCGTCCTTTCCAGTCCGTTCCTCAGGTATGTTGTCACAGCAATGAACAAAGTGACACGCCCAGCTTTTTGCTTGCTCTTGTCTGTGGTTGAATAGGAAAGCTCAGCATGGTGTACACAGACAGACATGGGACACCACACTGGGGGCTTCACCTTCCCATTTGTGAAAGTGTGATACCTGTGATGGCCTCATCACAGAAGGTTCCACCTAAATGAAGGATGTCTGAATGGCTGGCAAATGTCCATCAGCTGGGTGTTAAGGTGGCAGCTGGCTTCTAAGTATAAGCCAGGCCCTGGAAGATGAGGGATCTTCATGAGCCAATGCCCTGGAGGTCAGGGGAGGAGGAAGATGAAAGTGGGCTGGGGTATGAAGACATGAAGCTATAGCTACCCAGCTGCCATTTTGATTCATTCATTCACTCATTCATTTGCTCATTCCTTCATTCACCAAGTGCTGAGGGGGGCTCTGAATTCCAAGGATGAATTATTGAACAAAACAGACAATTACTCATACCTTTTTGGAGTTTATATTCTAAGGGAAGGAATTAATCAACAAAACATGAAATGTAAGTCATTGGATCTGGAAAGGTGGTTCAGTTGGTAGACCGCTTGCCTACCACACTGGGGCTGATCCCCAGTACCATACCAGGCAGGGTGTTGCATGCCTGTAACCCCAGCATTTAGGAGGTAGAGGCAGGAGGCTCACAATGTCAAGGTCATCCCCAGTTACATAGAACTATAGGTATCTCAAAATCAATCTGAGCCTGGCATGCCACTACAGACCTGTCAATCTTGTGGTGTTTGCTTTCCTGTTCCTCCTTTTAGCATGGTGTTTAGGGGTTTCCATTGCGGTGAAGAGACACCAGGAGCAAAGCAACTCTCATAAAGGACAACATTTAATTGGGGCTGGCTTACAGGTTCAGAGGTTCAATCCATTATCATCAAGGCAGGAGCATGGCAGCTTTTAGGCAGACACAGTGCTGGAGAAGGAGCTGAGAGCTCTACATTTTGATCTGCAGGCAGCTAGGAGGAGGACTCCTCTGCACTGGGTGGAGCTTGAGCGTGGGAGACCTCAAAGTCCACGCCCACAAGGCCACACCTCCTGAGAGTGCCGCTTCCCATGGACCAAGCATTCACGCCACCACATATACCCATTAATTCATAGGTTTTTGTCTTTTCATAGAGCTCCAAAGATCTAGCATGCTCTATTTGTACATTTTTAGTACTATTTTTTTCTAGATTGAATGTTCCAGTTGCTCCGCCTTGTTTTCAGACCCGGATATCCTGTCTTCCCCGTGGTCTGTTCTATTAGTGACTTGATTTTCAGCGTTTCAGTTGGGTTTACTTCTGAATCTCTCTCCTGTGGAGTTCCATCTTCACATCCTTTGCTGACTTCTGTACTCCATTTAGCCACTTGTGTCCTCTTAGACTGTATTTGGGAGTAAATGTCTACTTTCAGCATTTGTTTTTTCAAGACAGGGTTTCTCTGTATAGCCCTGGCTGTCCAGGACCTCACTCTGTAGACCAGGCTGGCCTCGAACTAAGAAATCCACCTGCTTCTGCCTCCCGAGTGCTGGGATTAAAGGCGTGCGCCACCACTGCCCGGCTTTCAGCATATTTATAATCATTCTTTTTACCTCTTTGTCTGGAATCTCTCCTGCGGGCCATTATGATGGAATTGGTATTGAAGGAGAAACATGTCTGGATTTTTAGTGATTCCTGTGCTGTTTTTTATAGGACTTGTGCAGCTGGCATTATTGTTTTGTTTTTTTCAAATTTTATTTCCCTTTCTTCATTCAGTGGAAACATTTTCAGTGTTCAAGACCATCTAGGTTGTAGTTGGGTGGTGGTATTATTTTCTTTGGTCAGACTGATGTTTAGGGAACCAGGCTCAGTTCCCAGTAGTCCCCGAGAGTAGAATACTGTCTGCAATGGCAGTCACTATCCAGGCAGGCAGGCTTTCTATGAGAATCCAGTAATCGTCAACTGCAAAATAACCATCCCTTAGGCATCCTTTAGGGAGAGAGAGAGAGAGCGAGAGAGAGAGAGAATATGAGTGCAAAGAAAGATGGGAAGAAAAACCTGTAAAGGAAGGAAGACTCCTGGTAAGTTTTGGTTTGGTAGAGAGAGAAAGTACTGAGTGGAATGGAAATCGACAGCCGCCTCTCAGAGGGAAGAAGGTGGAGGAAGTTTGGCTACAGATAGACTGAAGAGATAGAAAGAAAGAAATGCAACCAGATGCTGTGTGGTTCCCTTCTTCTTCTACTTCCCCTGTGGTGTCCAGAAGCCGCTGCGCCCCAAACAGGGAAGGACAGAGGGACCCGAGTTCCGCAGGCCGTGTTCTCCGTTGGTTTGTACCGGCTCTGGTACACACCGGGAATGCGTCCAAGTCCGGCATGGGTGGGTCAGCAGTAAGTGCCGGGGAGGGAGGAGGCTTCCTCCGGAGATCTCAGTGTTACAGCTCTTTAATGTTACAGCTCTTTTAGACAATGCTCAATAAAGTAGCTTCAATGAATCAGCTGGTTAGCATACGCTTTTAGGGTGCACCAAGGGTTATATAGTTTGGAAGAAGGGGATGAGAATATCCAGGGTAATCATTGGCTGAAAGCTAAGGGATTCAGAAGCTCCATTAACATGGGGAGGCTTTCCAGGAACCACAGGTGTAGGACTATGTGACATTCCTCAGGTAGGCAATGTGGGGTCCTGGGATCCCCCAGAGAAGAGGAAGCTCTACCTGCCGACAAAGGAAGTCCGCTGTTTTGCCCCAAGCTCAGGGCTGTCCAGTCATGTCAGACTTCGTTTATCCTTAGCAGCAGGATTTTCCAACAATAATGTAGATGGGTTTCCATCTCTCGGAGGATGAACCAGAGCCTCTCCAACTAGGTCAGGGTATATGCCTTTGGGAAAGAGAAAACAGAAAGAAGGCGCAGGGAGACAGACAGAGGGCAAGAACAGACAAGGGCCTAGCTGGCTGCCAAACTGACACTGGGTGTTAAATGAGCAAGAACCAGGTGAGAATGAGAGGGACAGCTGGTGGCACAGTTGCTCTATGCAGTCTTGAGTCTCATGCTCCTCCCCTGACTCCCACAAGCCTGTCTGAGCCTGTTCCTTGGAGATGGGCAATCCTTTTCTCCCAGGCTTCATTTGGATGATCAGTTTCCGGGCGCTAGGCCAGCTCCCACTCTGGCCTGGGTGGAATGGTTACATGGTCGTCTAGAGGCTTATGATAGAAAAGTCTGGGACAAACTGAAGCAGGCCTGGCTGAGGCGGGGTCTTTCAGGAGCTCTGGCCACTCCGCGGTTTTCTTAAGGCCTCTGCCAAGTGCTTCAGGTCTGCGTTGACATAAAAGCAGTTGAGCTGGTGGACTGGCAGCACCTCTGCTCAAGGCAGCAGCAAGATTGGAGAGTCCAGCAGCTCCCAGTTACTTGCATTACCCCATCTCTCAACACCCGAACTATTCATAGCAAATGAACTTGAGGAGCAAGCAATGCTCACGGGAAGAACTTAAGACCAGGCATGATGGCGCACGCCTTTAATCCTAGTACTCAGGAGGCAGAAGCAGGTCGCTCTCTCTCACTGTGAGTTCAGAGCCATCCTGATCTCCATTGCAAGCTCCAGGCCAGATAGGGTACACAATGAGACATTTGTCCCAAGGAGAGCAAAACAACAACAAAGAATTTAAAAGCTAAGTTGTTGGAGTTGGAACGACTGCTCTTCTAGAAGCCTAGTTTTAATTCCCAGAACCCTCTAGAAGCTTTTTGTTTTTTTGTTTGTTTTGAGACAGGGTTTCTCTGTATAGCCCTGGCTGTCCTGGAACTCACTCTGTAGACCAGGCTGGCCTTGAACTTAGAAATCCACCTGCCTCTGCCTCCCGAGTGCTGGGATTAAAGGTGTGTGCTACCACTGCCTAGCCACTTCTAGAAGCTTTAAACTAGTCCAGTCCCAGGAGGACCAACTCCCTTTTCTGGCCCCTGTGGGAACTCCAAGCATGTGGTACAAAAACACATGTAGGTACAAAAGCCATATGTATAAATTAAAATGAAAGAAAGAAAAAAGTGTACTGCATAGGACCAGGGTTCAGTTCCCAGCATTTAAAATGGGAAGCTCACAATTGCCTGTAACTCCAGCTCTATGGGGATCTGACACTCCCCAGAACTTCAGTCATATGTGCAGACTCATATCACACACAAATAAAATTGTTATAAATATTTTATTTTTTAAAAAGCCAGGCATGATGGTGTGTGCTTGTAATGCCTACCCTCAAAAAGCTGAATCAGGAGAATTACCACATGTTCGAGGCCAGCCTGAGCTTCAGAGTACCAGGCAGTCAGGGCTATGTGGTAAGATTCTGTCTAAAAGTCAAAAGATTTTAGCAGATTCTTAGGATACTTAATGCATCTGGGAGAGGGAGGTCTTTCTAAGTGTCTCAGGATGACATGTTCTCACCTTGAGAGGAGCGGAGGAGGGACACCCTGTGGCAGGAGGCACCGATGGCCATAAGCAGGGAAAGTCCTAACCCTGTGGATGACAGGATCTCGGCTGCGCTAGGGAAATGGGGGGTGTTCATAGGTGCGTGGGCTGGAGACCAAGTTTATCACTTGAGAGTGCGGCTCGGCGGGAGGTGGAGCCCCATCTAGGCCCCGCCTCCAGGTAACCGGGTCATTCCGGAGTCACTGAGGCTCTTCAGGGACACGGCCTTGAGTGCCGCGCGTCCTGCGCGCATGCGCCCACGGCCCCGGAAGCAATGCGCACGGCGTCCGCCCCTACGTCCCGGCGGGAGCGGGCAGACTCGGTGGATGTATGCCGCTCCGGAGATGGCTTCGGCGGAAGGCGGCGGCTCCGAGAGCGCCGCGCCCGAGGCCGATCGTCCCCAGCCGCGGCCCTTCCTCATCGGCGTGAGCGGCGGCACTGCTAGCGGCAAGGTGAGCGCCCGGGCCTCGCGGAGGGACTGCCAGGCCGCAAGTTGGGGCGTCATTGCCTCCGGCCCAACCGCGGTACCTGTTGCTAGCAGCCAAGGGGCCGCCCCCAGGGGCTGGCAGGTCACTGCACAAGCCCACTTTTGGCACTCTCTGTCCCCAGTCAACAGTGTGTGAGAAGATCATGGAGTTGCTGGGACAGAACGAAGTGGACCGCCGGCAGCGCAAGTTGGTCATCCTGAGCCAGGACTGCTTCTATAAGGTTCTGACGGCCGAGCAGAAGGCCAAGGCCTTGAAGGGACAATACAATTTTGACCACCCAGGTACATGGAGAATGTGTGCCTGGGGAGGTGGGGGTGGAGGATAGACGGCTGCGGGATGTGGGCTCTACAGAGATTGCAGACTGCCAGACAGATACAGAGATGTGCATGGATGCAGACTGCTGGACCAGGGCTGGAGATATCTGTGAGATGCAGGCTGCAGACCAAGGGCACACAGAGATGTTTGCTGGATGCAGACTGCCACGGGAGGCTGTCCAGGAATGTGTATCTAGAATGCGAAGTGCCAGGCAGAGGCTGTCCAGAGAGAACTGCTGGACACCAACTGCTGAGGTTTTCCCTTGGTAGTGGCGCACATTAGGTTAGGATTTGCTGAATTCTGTGGGCCTGGAGTGATTCAAGATTTTGGCTAGAGCCACTTAGGAAGGAGGAGCTGAGAGGTCTTGAGGATTATTACTTATCCATGTGTTGAAACCTTGTTGCTGAGGGCTCTTTGTACACCCTACTGCCTGCCTGACCTTTGGATTCCACAAGCTGTCTGGGGACAGTTAGTCTTCAGGGAGGCCAGTTGTAGAAACAGAGGTTAATCTGGGGCCCAGGCCTTGGAACTTCCTGGTTTGGAAGGTGCCTGTGTTCCTGAAGGTGTAAGCTTTCCTAGGGACGCGTGAAGGTCAGAGAACAGGAGTCTTAACTTTGTTTTCCCAGATACAGAGGTGCAGAGGCTCAAGTCATCCCTTTCTCTCAATGCCAGCCAATCAGAAAGTCTTTATTCAAGTTTCTGGTGGGACAATTTTATCCTTTATCCCCTGGTGTGCTGTGGGGTCCTCGGCACCCCTAGCTCCTAGCTGTGCTGATCTTAGGCAGAGGTAGTCAGTCCTCTGCTGTTGTACCAGAGCAGCTGGGTAGTCTGGCCTTCTTCTGTTTCTGTAGATGCTTTTGATAATGATCTGATGCACAAGACCCTGAAGAACATTGTCGAAGGCAAAACTGTTGAGGTCCCTACCTATGATTTTGTGACCCACTCAAGGTAAGCAGGTAGTTCCTGGGAGGGCTGTCACACCCAGTCCTGTGGTGGGTCCCATCCCAATCTGTTTCCGTGGACTGTCCTCCAGTCAGGCCCTTGTTATTAATGTGGGCCATCAAGCAGTGCCTAGCCTGGCCTCTCCCTGGCAGGTTACCAGAGACCACTGTGGTCTACCCAGCTGACGTGGTTCTGTTCGAGGGCATCTTGGTATTCTACACTCAGGAGATCCGGGACATGTTCCACCTGCGTCTCTTTGTGGACACAGACTCTGATGTTAGGCTGTCTCGAAGAGGTAAGGGCCTCCAGGTCCCTGGCTGTGGTTGGGGTCTTCCAGGGGTCCCAAGGAGGGCTTATGGTGGTGCCTTGTTCCTGTTACTACAGTTCTCCGGGATGTGCACCGAGGAAGGGACCTGGAGCAGATCCTGACCCAGTACACCGCCTTTGTGAAACCAGCCTTCGAGGAGTTCTGCCTGCCGGTATTTCCTCTATCCGCTCAAAACCAAAAATGGTGTCAGTTCTGTCTACCTCTCCGTCTGCACTGTTTGCCTATGTGTCTCAGGCTAGACCCCAGTTCATCTGCATGGGCTGATCCCTTCCAAGTCTGGCCTGTGTGTCTTGCTCACTCCCCTGAGAGCCTCTCTATAAGGACTTTTGACTGTTCACTGACCAAACTAGCGGTTGGGTGCTTTGACTGTTCTCCAGGCCCCCATCCTCTGGGTTGTTCTGGACCAGATTCTCAGATCCCTGCTGATTCGCATTAAGAGTCTGTTGTTTTCCCATCTTATTTTTCTGGAGTGAGAGTCTTGTGAATTTGTGGCTCTACCCAATTCAGGGAAGGTATGAGCTCTCCGGGAGCTCCGTGGCAGTCTTCTTTACTTGAGTGCTGGGATGTTAGTGTAAGCCATCAGATTCAGTGTCAAATTGCTGTGATTTAAAGAGAAACATAATAGTGTTTTGCCTCTTTTTTTTTTAAAGTGTATTTGTGTATGTTGTTTATGTGCATGTGTGTGCTCATGGAAGCCAGAAAAGAGTATTGGAGGCCCTGGAGCTGGCCCATGTGCGTGCTAGGAACTGAACTGAGCCCTATTGTAAGAGCAGAAAATGCTCTGAACTGCTGAGCCATGTCCTCAGCCCCAGTATTTTATCCCTTGAAGGTGAAAATAAAATCCAGGCATGGTACTTGCTTTTAATCTCAGAGGAGGAAGATCTCTGTGTGTTCAAGGCCAGCCAGAGATAAATGGGGAGACCTACCATGTGCCCCCTACCTCCTTAAAAATAAAGGAACTAGAAATGGAGAGACTGCCCCCAGAAGTGAAGGAGCCAAAATGGAGAGGATCTCCCACTCCCACCCCGCCCAAAAGTGAAGGAACCAGAGCTAGGAAAACAGGATACATAAGTCCATGTGCTGCCACCACTCAAAGAGCTGCCTTCCGGGTACTGGGGTTAAAGTGCACGCCATTGCTGGGCCACAGTGGTGCACGCCTCTAACCCCAGCACGCAGGAGGCAGAGGCAGGCAGATCTCTGAGTTCCGGGCCAGCCTGGTCTACAAAGTGAGTTCCAGGACTGCCAGAGAGAAAACCTGTCTTGAACTGTCCTCCCCCCCAGAGTGTGCCACCACACCTGGCTAAAAGATTTGTTTAATACTCACATTCTCTGAAGTTTCTGGAAGGTTTTAATGTGTGACGTACAGACTGTTGAAGTCTCTTACTTGTGGGCCTTTTGCTGAGTGGATGGTGAAAGGCAGCAAAACCACAGGCCTGCATCTGGCAGTAACCTGAGCAGAGACAGCTGCTTCCTCGGCCCCTGATCCTTGTGGTACCGCTGATGTCCCCAGAATTTCCTGACTCATCTCTTCCCATCATGCACACCAGTCAGCCCCTCCAAAGCATTTCCCAGGCTGGTGGGAAGGGGAGTGGGTTTCAGCCACTCTTCACCCCACCCGATGATACTACCACAGTGGATACCAGCTCAGGTTTGCTCTTGGCCTTTCATAGAAAGGGTCTCTACTGCCTTCAGCAACTTGTCTGCTACAGGGGACAGGATTCCTCCTGGATCCACAGTATACCCTCACCTTCTCTGGGCTCTGTCTGGTTCAATCAGGTTCCCTCAGCAGCATCTTTCTCTCTGCTCTCCTCAGCTGGGTCTGCAGGAGTGTCACTGGACTAGAACAACTAAGTCATGTGAGCAGGCAGGTGCCAGGTGACATGCATATCTCCGTGCAGTGCAGGGCCAGTTAACAGGCCTGTGCATGGCGCAGCTCTTGACTCGTCATGCTCATTCCTACAGGACATTTGCAGCTTCAGTCCTCATTTCAGAAGTCAGGAACTGTGGGTGGTGTCACACCTACCTGGGCAGCAATTAAGCCGTAATCAGGCAAACCAGCCCGGCTTAATCTCCTTCACTGTTCAGACCCCATCTCTCACCTGTCTGAGGCTGTCCCAACCTGCCAGTGCCGCCAACAGGCTTTCATCCCTGTTCCTGAGTACCTTAAAGTGACTCCAGAGGAAACAGCCTCAAGAGAGCCTTCTGTGTCTTTCAGACCAAGAAGTATGCTGATGTGATCATCCCTCGAGGGGTTGACAATATGGGTAAGAAAACCCCAGCCCCACACCCAAACTATGAAGCAGAGACTGCCATCTCCTGCCTTGGCTATGGAGGCCGCCAAGTGTGTGCATGAGGCCTGTCATTGTTTATCTGGGGCATGGGTTCATGTATATTTTCCAAACACACAGAACTGCTGGGCAGGGCATGTCAGGCTGTTGAGATGTGTATTTATCAGGCTCAGACAACATGCGCCCTCACAGCAGACCAAGCCAGGACATTCTACTGTGCCTATCCAGTTAGGTGCCTTCTGTCTGCTGACATATCAGGCCGGCCAATCAGGACTTCTGTGAGGCTGGAAGGCCCAGTGGCTTTCCTGCACCATGAGTGTTTTGCAGGGCAGGGGAGAGGGAGGCTGCAGGGTGGTGGCAACGAGCCTGATGATTGTTCCCATGCCTCATTGCAGTGGCCATCAACCTGATCGTGCAGCACATCCAGGACATCCTCAATGGCGACCTGTGCAAGCGGCACCGAGGAGGGCCCAATGGGCGCAACCACAAGAGGACTTTTCCCGAGCCAGGAGATCACCCTGGGGTGTTGGCCACTGGCAAACGCTCGCACCTGGAGTCTAGCAGCAGACCCCATTGAGGACCAGCATATGTAGGCTCCCCATAGACCCATGATTAAGGGTCTGGGGACAACCACTGGCTCCTAAAAGCACAGTCAGAGATTCCTCTCAGTGGGATCTAGGGTGGCATCAGGACCAAAGCCTTCCTTGCATGGGAGGGCAGACTCATGCTGACAGAACATTCTGGTGTCCTCCACTTCCTCTCATTGGAGGAGGCCACAGGTCTCTGGGTCACTGTTCCCAACAGCATAGTAATCCCATGGTGCCAGCTTCCTGAGGGATGCAGGACACAAATTATGGGGCAGCAGAGGAAATAGCCCGGGCACTGGCCAGCCTGGTGCTGACAGTGAGCCCCAGGAAAGTGCTTCCCAGTATGATGTGGTCTGTGTCCATGTTGCAGAAGTCAGGTTTGCAGAGATGTTAGATGTTCTTGTTTTGTGGCAGGCTGTTTGTGACCTCTGAACCTAGATTACAACCTACCACTAGGCTGTGGTCCAGTCTAAGGAGCCTGAGGCAGGAGCCCTATAAGGATTACCCACATGACTCTCCGGGGGCCTGGATCGTGGGAGAGATGGGCATGGGCCATCAGCTCTCGTGGCTAAAAGTGTCTCCACAATTCTGCAGGAAGACCTGAGCTCAAGGCAAGTCTGTAGGCAAGTCACTTAGGTACAGCTCATGGCTAGCATGCCAGGGCAGGCTATATCCAACCAGGGGAGCACTGGAGTGCAGAGGCAGGTGACTGTGGCTGCTAGTCTCCTGCACACTGAACTCCAGCTCCAGGCTTCACAAATGCTCCCTTCTGTGTCATCAAGTTTGTCCTCCCTCCCATGGGATGGCTGTTTTTGGAAAAGTGTCCTGTGCTATTGCCACAAGCCATGGCACAGATCTTCTCATTTCTTGTTAAATACAACTGTGGTTCTCACGACAGCAGCTGGGCTGTTGAGCTCAGGAGCCGGTTTCTGTTAGTTCCGTGCTGGTTTTGTTGAACTGAAACCCCTCTTTGGAGGGAGAATCAATAAATAACATAAAAAAATATCAATTTGTCCCTTTTTATTTACATTTAAGGCAAGGAAGTGTATGGACGACATCTTGGCTGTGGAAGTTAGGTGACTGCATGGTGCAGTCTCCCAGGAGTTTCTAGAATTGGATCAGTGAGGAGTCAGTGTGAGTGACTGGCAGCTCTCCAAGCAGGCTTCACAGAGGGCGGCTGTGCCTGCACACAATGAGCTATGGTCGTGTGAGCCTCGTGCAGGACAGGGCTAAGACCCCACTGGTAGGCCCACAGCTGGGGTGAGGCTCGGGCTCATGGCCGAGTCCTTTCTACTCCTTCACTGGCTGGGTGCTCCTGCCTGCCTTGGTGGTTCCTACGCTGGCAGCTCAAACACTGGCTGGGTCAGAGTTGGGCCTCATGGGTGATGCTGTGGCTGGGCACATCCTGCACTGTGTGAAGAGAAATCGCTTCAAACAAGGAACCAGTGGACAGGGCTATTGAAGTGTAATTGGAATTAATCCCTGTTCTTCCTAGACCCAGGTAGCCCTGCCTGCTGAGGCCTCTGCTGGTGGGAGACAAACACATCTTTGAGATTTTGTTCTGCATGCTTGTCTTCTGTGTTCCTGTTCTCTAGTACTTTCGGATCAGAATGTCCCAGCTGTCTTTCCAGCGAAGGGCCTGGAGCTCCCCTGGTGAGAGTGACATGTCCCCATAGGTTAGTGGGCGTAACATGTTGGACACATGGCATGCGGAGGAATACCATGCTACAACCAGGGCACTGAAGACATTCCTCTGCAGCTGGGACCTGTGGGCAGCAGGGCGCAGTGAGGTCAGAGCACCTGGCTTATCTCCCCTCAGCATTCCTGCCTGGCCATCTCCCAGGAAGCTACTATCCACCTGCTGACACCCATGACTTACCTGTGTGTTCCTTAGACCTCCCTGCTTCTGTGGCCCCCCACCCTTACCTGCTTCGACACCTTGTACACAACCCTCATCACTGCTTCTGGCTTTGCCATGACTACCCACAATGCCAGAGGTGTGTCCCCCACCCTCCACATAAAGGTCCTTTGCTCTAAGCAAAAGCTTTCTCTCTACCACACCCCACCAAGTCTGGGCAGTGAGCCTCTGCTGTCATGGGATGCTAAGCTCTTCCCAGTTTCCCAGCCCTAAGGCTGACTGTGCCCGCACCTGCACAGATGGTCACTGGCATGCTGCAGGACAATCGGGAGCAGCAGGATCTGGAAGGTGAGTGCCGGCAAGTAGTGGTAGAGGAAGAGCATCCTCTCCATCAGGAAGAAGGGCAGGTAGTTGAGTGCCCAACCGCCAGTACACAGGGCTCCAGCCAGCACCCAGTGGGACCAGGCATCTGTGGGAGGGTATATCTCAGAGCAGCACTTGGCTAGCTAGCAATGGGTTCATTCCTAAGTCACATACAGTCCTCAGCACCTCACCCACTTCCCAGGACTAAGTGGCTGATTGATAACACTGATGATTTCTCCTGGGCCTTGATAACCCTTTCTTCTGCAAGGCTCCAGGCTCAGGGGTGAGGTCAAACCCAGCCCTGTGAGGTCACAGCCAGCCTTAACTAATGACCACTGTAAGGCCAGGTTATTTTCATCTGAGAATTCTGTTGGCAGACCTCAGGCAGCCACAAAGATACATTTGTATCCAGCCCAGAAAGAAGGGACAGTGTTTTCTGAGATGAACAGAAATTACAGGCCATGGCGACATGCTGCTTCTGGCAGCCTTTGTGGGCTGCTGCTGGAGTTTTCTTTCCAAGTGTGTTTCTGTCAGCTGCTCACAGTCACTGCCCTTAAGCCTCTGGCTGGCTGCTGTGCCTCATCCACCCCAGTGTTTCTGGTGCATGCAGGCACCTTAGAGCTAAGGCTTTGTCCCTGCTCTGCTCTCTGCTGAAGTCTCAACTGTGATGTGCGGCTTAACTGCCCCTACCTGTAAAAACGGGTCCCAGAGCCTTGGGTCCTAGTAAAGTTGGCTGTCACCTAGGCACAATGTGCTCCCATCCAGGGAGGAGACACTAACCCTCAGGGAGGTCACAGATGCTCCTTCGCCGGCGGAGCAGGTACCAGAAGAAGAGTAGAGTGTAGGCCACTGTGGCAAGGCTGGCTGAAGTCCAGATCACGATGTTTCCAAGCAAGTGGATCTGAGCCTGAAATCACAGGCAGTCAGGGCTGGTGACCTGCCCCCTCTCCAAGCAGAGGGCAGTGGCCACAGGAGAAAACAAATGTACTTTGGCAGAGTCCAAAACCACTCGGGTGCATCTGGACCTCCACAGCCTGATAACAGATCTGGGGTGAACTTGTTCCCAGGGCCACTCTCCTAGACAAGCACTAATGTTCTCCATCCTGTTCGTCAAAAATGGAGATTTGGGGCACTGGGCAGGAATCCAGAGCTCTGTGCATGCTGTGTACACATTGCCACTCAGATCTACCCATAACCCGAGTTCATTTGAGATTGTGTCCTAAGCAGCCCAGCCTGGCCTCAAATGTACCATCCCTGTCTACCTCCTGAGCTGAGATCACAAATGTGGGCCATGCCTGGCTTGGAATTCCTCTTGAACAACAAGGCTATGCATAGGAAGGTCATACCCAGAAAGAGAATCCATGTTTATACACACAGCTGTGGGGCAGCCCTGGGACTTGCTCAATTCCACTGGATGTGTGTGCTGGGGAGATCTTAGTGTTTACTTAGTGAGCACAAGCCCAGCATTGCTTCCAGGCAACTCCAAGCTGCTTGCTTCCAGTCTGCTGTGGCTAGAAGCAGCAGAACCAGAGCCAGCCAGCTTAGTGGCTGGGTGGTGCAGGGGGGCTGGGGGAGGGGATGTAAAATGGCCTGACAGGAATGGGCAGCAGTGGGCTTCCCACCATAGACAGTAGGAGAGGGAGGCCTTGCTCTTGCTTTTGGCAATGAGTAGTCCAGGCCTTGGACTGCCCAGTGTCCAAACAAAAGCAAGTTCTGAGCCTTTGCCTTGGAGAAACCCCAGTCACCAACAGGAGCTCGACCAGACTCACACATGCTCACTTACACTGGTCCTGGGATGCAGCCAATAGGCGATGTTGGTGTCCAGTGTGAGCCACTCCAGTGGGGTGGAACTGTACTGGTGTTCTAGGTCCTCATTCTTCAGTGTCAGCATCTTCCACTGCCACAGAATAAAGCACACACAGGTTGCAGAAGACGATCACTGCCTCTAGCTACCACAATTATGGTGCATCACTAAACGGCTCTCCCTGGTATGTCAACTGCCCAGCCCAAGTTCAATCAGCAAGTGCTGCAGGTGGGGGCCTTGCAAGCTAACCTGGGCTGTTGGCTTGGGAGTCCTGACTGCATGGATTTCAGCATCGGCTCTGCAAACTGGGACAGGATCGTGCCATGGACTTGAGTGTCTGCCTGACTTACCTAGGGCTCTGCTAGTTGAATGTAGCCCATTCTCACCTGATGGGAGGCCTGAAGACACCCTGACTTTATTGCAATGTCACATGGGTACAGCACCTCCTTGGCCCTGACCTACTAGGAGCAGGTCCATGGGGCCTGGAGCCGGGAGAGACACTCATTCTGCTGCAGAGTCTCAAGTTCCAGGTTCAAAGACTTTGAACTTCAGAGCTCAGCAGCACACAGAGCCTTCATGGGCAGAAATCAGTTCCCACCAAGCAAGGACGGCATCCTTCCAGTCACTTGTCACCTGTAGTTCCGAGAATCTGGCCAGGAAGCTGAGGTTCCTGCTGATATCAAGCTGTGTGGGTGAGTGGAGCTCCAGCTCCCTTTCCTTCTGCTCATGGCCTGGCAGTGGACAAGGAAGACAGAGAGGCTGAAGAACTGGGGACAGAAGCTGCCACCAGCAGCCTTTCCCACAATCCAGGAGGACACCTCACCAAAACGCATCACCCCACTTGGTTCCCATACCCCAAACTCCTCTGCCAAGCCAGGACTAGTGTACCCTGGGATGCAGGATTTGCTGTTTCCCCAGACTCCTCCATGGGCCTTCAGCATGAACGCCTTAAGTACTCATGGATCAGTGCAAAGGATTCAGCCAAATAGAATGGAGGGGCCTAGGTCCCTCCAAATCAAGGGTTGCTGTGGTGCTTCCCCTGGTGGGACGAGATCCACAGAGACAAGCAGACCCCATGACCCAGAGCTTTAACGACTCACTTTTGCCATACCGGTGTTCTTCCACATTCCACACCATGCTCTCGTGGTAGCCTAGTGACAACTTCTCCCCAACCACCTCCAACTGCCGAAACCCCCAGTCAGGGAGATGAGCCCCGCTCAGCTAGTAAAACCAAGAAAGACAATGAACATGACAGAGAGTTGGCTAACGCCATCGAAGGGTCAGCAGATCCCTGCCCCTGGTCTTCCTGGGATTCCTTCCCCCTGCATGTATTATAAAACACATGGTGACTTTCATCATGTGGCAGATATGTGAGCACAGGCCTGAACAGCTCCAGGAATAGTCTGGGTGAGGCCAGACCTGACAGGCATACCAGGAACTATCCTTTACCTTCAAGATGGCAGACGTGTTCACGTGTACAAAGCGCACTTCCGACAAGATAGTCTTCCAGGTATCCCGGTTGGACTCTCTGTTTACAATGTCCTGCAGAAACAGATCTTGTCATCCTGGGGGGCTGGCAGTGGAGCACGTGCCTAGCATTTGTGAGGCTCTGGACTGCATCTCCAGCACCACAAATCAGTACGAAGCTAAATATGTCTAGTCTGTTATACATTCCTTTGCAGCTAAATAGGAACCTAAAGACCAGACACCTATGGCTTCTCGGCCTTTTGCCTAAGATAAGTGAAGAGTAGTCACACAGCCATAAAATCACTTTGGGTCTGGGCTAAGCCGATGAGTCCTCAAGCAAAGGAAGCTCATGATGCTTATCCTTGGCCTTGGTACTACAGACCCTCCGTGACTCCATATTGTCTCATTGCCACAGGGCACGGTCCCTTTCGGAGGCTGCAGGAAAGGCACTGCCCACAGGGACTCAAAAGTCACCTACTATTTAGTCACGAGGACCCAGAACACTAGCCAAAACAGGGATGTTTCCTAGACTTTATCTGGCCAGATTAAGGTAGTTCTAGAGGTCATGCCATCTCTAAGACTGGCTCCCGGAGGCTCCCGGCCCGGGAGCACTTTGTTACAGCCTGTTACTCCTCAACCATGACTCTTGATGAGCGCACCAGATCTTGAGAGGTCGAGCAGGGACAAGACATCCTGGGCCAGGCAGCCACTCCTGAGGCCTGCTCCCCTTTCTGGAAGCTTCTATAGCAAGTGGTATTCAAAGGGCTGCCAGGAAGGGGGAAAGGGAAGGGTCAGCAATGGAGCCATTAGTAGCAAGCTGGCAAGGAGGTCAGTGAGACTCAGTGCCATGAGAAGGGGCACAGGTCTTTCATCAGGCAGGCCCACTCAGGAGAGGCTAGACGGCAGAATGGAAATGGCTATGGATGTGTGCAGCACATCCAAGGTGAGAACAGGTAAAGACGGGTGAGGTGTGCCAAAGAAAGCAGTCCTCACAGACAGACCTGTGCTGAGGAAGCCAGCAAGGGGCATGGTAGCAAACTGGCATGGTACCACCTAGGTAGGAAGGTCCAAAATGGGAGGAAAACTGAGTAATTGGGGCTGCTTCAGCCAATCAGAAGTTAGGCCAGTATGACCTCTCCTCCTAGGAAATGACCCCAGGCCTGCAGCTGTTCAGTACTCAGTTTGTTCCCAGGAGACCTGAGTCTGCAAGGGGAGCAGGTGACTGTCACCAGAAAGGCACTGCCTCAGTAAAACTGCCCTCTGATGGCCAAGCCCCTCACCAGAAAACTGCTTGTGCTCCTGTTAACTATGGGTAGGAATTGGCTGAGAGGCTTCCCTTGGGTCATAGGAGTGGCAGGAGGCTGCCATGTCTGTGGTGGGAGGGTGTTTTACTTAGCTTTAATTATCAATGTGACACAGCCTAGAGTCATTTGAGAAGGAAGTCTCAACTGAGGGACTGTCCAGATCAGACTGTCCTGTTGGCATATTTGTGAGGGAGTGCCCTTGACTGTTACTTGCTGTAGGAAGGCCCCATCCACTGTGTGTGGTTCCATTCCCTGGGCAGATGACTTGGGAGAGAGCCACAGTTTCAGCTTAAGTTCCTGCCCTACTCCCAGAGGGGTGGACTGTAGATTAACCCTTTCCTTCTTTAAGTTGCTTTTGGCACAGCAACAAAAGGAAACTAGAACAGAGGGCAAAAAAGACAAGCAATTCAGGAAGCAGCTCCAGCTGGAACAGCCCTGCCCCAGAAGGCCCTCACAGGGAAGACACAGCATTAGGACTTTCCCAGTCCATGCCTAAGGGCCCAAACGACTCTTGGCCTGATGAGGTGACTGCTCCCCATGGGGACACCTCAGACTTGCTTTGTAAACAGAAGTTTCTTATCACAGTTTACACTTGAACCCATTATCTAAGGAGGCATTCTGGGTATTCTGAGGTAGAAAGCAGGTGTCCCCACAGACAGCCATGAGCCCCTGCTGCACCCCGCCCTGCCCTCTGCATGGAGCTCACCAGTTTCCAGAGGTTCTGGGCAGGCATGGAGATGTTATAGTCAATGTAGCAGGAGACTTCTTGAGAATGGGGACTCAGCGGGGCTGCGACATCATGCCTGGAAGAGCAGAGCTCTTAGAGTGTCACTAAGGGGAAACAGTGCCTTTTGAAACCAAGCCTGTTCTGCCTGCTGAGGCTGGGGAAGCTGGCTGCAAAGGCAGCTCCCACAGAGGCCACATATCAGGGATGTAAGTCACTCTGAGGCAGGCTTTAATGGTCAACATGACACAGTCTAGAGTCATCTGAGAACGAAGACTCAACTGAGGGACTGCCCAGATCCGACTGTCTTGTTGGTTTATCTATGAGGGAGTGTCTTGATTGTGTGTATCCAGAATTGATGTCAAACAACTGGATGAGTGTCACTCACTTTTTGGACAGCTGAGCAAATCTCTGAGAAAAAAAATGGCTGTCACAGGTGGGTGTCATTAGTCAGAATCACTAGGAGCCTCAGGAGAGCTGAGGGAGTCAGAAGGCTGTGGGCAGAGAAGCCATGATGCAGCTCAAGGGCCCGATGCAGCTGCGGGAATGAGGTGGAGGTGGAAGTCAGGATGAAGGAAACTGGCTGAGCCGGATGTAGATGGACTGTCGGAGACCCTGACAGCCAGCACTGGGGGGCACTCACGTGTTAAGGAGGCGGGTGGTCATGCCGTGAACGAGCTGTACAATGTCTCCATGTCTTACAGGCCTGGGAGGGTTGTTTACCACCAGCTGGTGTCTAGGAAGACAGTGCTGTCAGGGTGACACTCAGCCCCCTTATGATAAGCTCTATGGGATGCCTAGACTCTGAGGTCTCCAGGCCTCAGGGAAAGTGTGACTTTCTACAGAATCAAGGCCCTTGTGTTTCATTTAATGCTTCTCAACCTAAGGTCACTCTCAAATTGCCAAGTGTGAGGCTATCTGCCACTGTCACACTTGTCTATGAAGAGTATACTAACTGCTCCCCCAATCCTCATGTTGATAGCATACTCTTTTTCATACCTCAAAAAAATAAAAAATAAAAATCAAGGGCTTGAGAGATGGCTTAGTGGTTAAGAGCACTGACTGCTCTTCCAGAGGTCCTGAGTTCAATTCCCAGCAACCACATGGTGGCTCACAACCATCTGTAATGGGATCAGATGCCCTCTTCTGGTGTGTCTGAAGACAGCAACACTGTACTCAAAAATAAATCTTAAATAAATAAATAAATAAATAAAAAATAAATAAAAATTAAGAGCCTATCTGGGCGAGGAGGTGCACACCTGCAATCCCAGTGCTTGGAGGCTCAGGAAAGAGAACTGAGATTTTTGAGGAAGGCTTAGCTACGGGAGAGATGCTATCTCAAAACAGGAAAAAGAAAGATTAAATAAACAAACAAACAAAACCAAACACCAAACAAGCAGAAAAGCCATCCAGACCCTTAGAACTGATCAAGTCTGCAGTGCTGGATAAGACACACAAGGTCAGGGTGGCCTCGCTCACTGCAGTGAGTCAGAAAAACAGACATGCAGGTATGCAAACCAAGCCAGCAACTGTATGAGGTTGGACACGGGCCAACCCGGGGAAGAAACAGGAGAGGAGGGTACACCATTGTGTGGACTGGCCTAGGAGGCCTCCCCAAAGGACCCAGCCTTCATATTCTTGGCAAGAAGGGTGAGTGCAGAGATGGCCAAGGGCTTGGTGGTGGTAAGGGCGCCCCTGGAGGTTATGGTAGGAGTCTCCCGGGCAGGAACTAGGGTCCAGAGGGCCAGGACACTCGGGAAGGCAGGCAAGGAGAGTGCACAGGGTAAGGCCTCCTACAGTGAGGGATGGAAGGTGAATGCTGGTAAAAAATTAAGAATCTTGGGGCTAGAGAAGTGGCTCAGAGGTTAAGAACACTGACTGCTCTTCCAGAGGTCCTGAGTTCAATTCCCAGCAACCACATGGTGGCTCACCTGTAAAGGGATCTGATGCCCTCTTCTGCTGTGTCTGAAGACAGCAACAGTGTGCTCACATACATAAAATAAATAAATCTTTAAAAAAGTAGCAAAGGATCTCATTGACAGGTAGACTCCTTAGTGCCGTACACAGGATGAGCACAGAGAGGCCCCCACACTAGGTCCTCTTGAGAGAAGCAGACCATGGACCCTGTCACAATTCCTAAAAGAAGCTAAGGCAGTCACTGAGGACCCCGACCAGGCCCTGGGCTCGCATTAATAGCTCACAGCAAATGTCTCTGGCCAGGGGGCACTCATGAAGAGAAGGCCTAGGACTCAGCAGAATGGCCTGTCAGTCATGATGGGCAGTGAGCTCTGATGGAACCACACTCACCGCCCAGGGTCCTTGATGATCCACCAGTTATTGATATCTTTGAAGGGGTAACAGGTCACCTGCTGCTGGTGGGAGCTGCCTCGGCCATTCTCATATCTGTGTGAGATATCAACAAAGAAGACACCTGAAGTGGTGGCCCTCGAGTGGCCTTGGTTTCTCCAGAGAACACCCAGCAGGACCTGTTACCCAATAATACAGGGGTGGGAGAACATGGAAAAACAACTGCCAGGCAGAGTTGCTCTAAGGCACTGGAGGAGGCGCGGCAGGCATGCCACAGCCCTCCCAGTGTTTCACACAGGATACCACAAAGGTCCTGAGCCTGAGCCTGGGCCTGGGCCTGGGCCTGGGCCCTATTGCCTTTGTCTCTCTAAACTTGAGCACAGGAAATGACAGCTCTTAGCAAATTGGGAGAAAGCAAACTTTTGTGATTGCAAATTAAAATGGTCACTTTCCTTACATCAGGGGATAGGTGTTCTTGTGTGAATGAAGCCAGCAGGGCAAGGGTTTGCCAGAGACGCTCTTCAGAGTGACCTGGGAGCCAAAGGCCACCTCCAAGGGCTGGCCTTGGGTGATGCGGGCTAGCCCTCCCTAAGACAAAGAGAAAAGGTCTTAGATGAGCTCAAGAGACCATCCATCCTACCCCATGGATCCAAAGATAGAAAGAGGAGTCAGGCTCAGCAGCAGCTGCCCTTACCATGGAGCCATTCCATCAGACCAAGACCAACAGTCATAAACTGGCCTTGATGACAGATGGGGTGGGGGTAGAGATGTGACTAACTCTCATCGAGTTAGGTCCTACTGAACTACAGTCTTAAGTGGGTGTGTGCTCCCTGGCCAGGCATTCAAGTGAGCTTCCCACTACACACTCCTGTGAGAGAGGCAAGTGACTGTGTCTAAGAGATGAGGAGATTAGACTAGGGGACAGTAACATGCACATGTGACCAGCAGCAGAGCCAGCATGCATGAGTAGGCCTGCTCACCCCTCACCACCACACCTGGTACATTTTGTGGGTCAGTACTCTTTATCTGAAATGTTGGAACCGGAAGTGTTCCAATTTGGGGGAATTGGGGGACCACCCACAGTCTGAAAGTCCAAAATTCAAAACACTCTGATCTGAAGCAGTCTCGAGTGTCCTGTAAGCACTCAAAAAGTTCTGAAGATCTCAACTTGTTGACTGCAGACTCTCATGTGTACCCGTGGAGCTAACTAGTCTAATGTCAGGGACACTCAACCTGTGTACACATGAGCTAGCTAGTGTAATGTCAGGGACGCTCAACCCGTGTACACGTG